>JAHZNG010000831.1:0-23204 GCA_027744375.1 Orchesellides sinensis
TATTTCACCGGAAAGATTCCGTCGTCTACAACTCTTTGTCACATATACCACATTTGATACGTACAAAATATAAATGAAGCAAATACAAACTATCTACATCTACACATACTATATTCACAAGGCACATCATGTCATGTTAAAGTTAGCATAAATCATGTAAGTATAATGTAAAATTTACTTTATTAAAAAATAACTACCAACGTATGATGGACAAACAAAAAAGACGCGCTCAATAACATGCTTGAGAATCTGATCATCTTATTACTAGGCCCAGTCAAAGACTATTCCTTAAAACTTATTTTTACTGTAACAAATTAAATATAACTAATTATATCCATAAGATCTTTGCTGAGATTAAAGTTAAATTAAGAAGGCATCATAATGTGAACACAGATTTTTAAACACCTTGATTGAACCGCAAGTAAACACTATAGTTGTAAGCATTATCATTGAGGAAAATGGATAGAGGATGAGATTATTTTCTACTTTCCTAAAAATCCCGTGTCATTAAAAATAGTTTACAACCTGAAAAATTACATGTAATGCTGAGCTTCTGATCCCGGATTTGACATGCCTCCCATTGTGCTACCTGGACCTGTTGGGTGCATTTGAAGTGCATCATGCCCTTCGCCCTCAATTTGACGCTCCTTCGCTTCTTTACTTTCCACAAAGAGAGCAATCGCTGCCAGGCCATGAACAAACATGGTTCCAACTGCGAAGGCATAAGACCAAGATAAGTAGTTGTAGTTGGGATACTGAAGCCAGTCCCGCCTGTCATAGTTAGCTCCAAATATTGCAATACTCAGAAGGATCATAAATGCTGAAATTTTCGTAAAATAATCAGTTAGATTTCAGAAAAACAACTATTAACGGGTTACTTAAAAATCTAAAAATAATGAGACAAAACTTACCTGCAGCGGCATTTCCGAGACAGCTCATAAGCGTGAAAATCCATTCATTGTCCAGCACCAACTGCAAAGGCCATCTAATAACCAAAGCCCCCAATAGAATTTGTGTTGCTAAAGACGCCATGAAGGCAAGCGTGAAGAAGGTTTGAACTGCTAATAGCCATCCTTCAAAACATACAAATTAAAAATTTAAGGAATCATTTTGCAAAATTTATGCAGGATATCAAGGATATCGTTTTCACAAAAACTAATTTTACCTGGAAGAAGCCATTCACGAATAATGTGATACTCCTTGCTGTAGACATAATGGCACCCAGTGAATAACTTGTCAAACTGATAATTTGGATGTCGGTAGTCATCAAAACAGTATTCCCACAGTCCCATGTTGTTGAATGCAGTTTCCGTCCTGGTATCCTCAAAAGAGGCTAGCCAGTACGGACTTGCAAAAGCTATCAGAAGTATTATCCCACCGATGAATGTCAATAGTCCGCCGTACACCAGGGCACCTTAGAAATTTCCAAAATACAACATGAAATCAAAATTACTTTTTAACTGATCAAAAGTGCAATGCGTTATTTTGCGAATTTAAACTTACTTGACGGTTTTGGTATTTGTATCTCATATTTCTCACTCCTTGTGTAATGGCTATGATATGACGACATTTTAAAAGCTAAATGCTGAACTTTATTTACTGCGTTATCTTAATACGCTTATACAAACTGGATATTAAACTCCGGAAATTTAAATAATTTAGCTATACATTTTGCATCTTTCCAAACAGAAAGGTAAACAGACACATAAACAGGTAAATTTGTGTTGCATATCTACCTGTACGGATTGTATCAGTTATGATTACTCACAGAGAGTTCGTTCCAAGCCTATCCTACCAAGTACAATTGTTTGGGTGCCTGAGAACGACTCGTTACTTCATCACACCTGCATACAGCTATTGTTGTGGACAAGGTAGAAAAGAAGGAGGGATCATGAAAGTACAGTGTAAGCGACGTAACTAATCCTTTGGTGTCCTGGACACAGGTTTCACTACTTTCACTGCATATATACACCTGTGTTGAAAGACGACATACAAACACAAAAGTAGTAACTGAATACCCATACTATTTCCTCTGCTCAACCCTTTCTTGTGTTTTAGGTGTTCGTATGTATCATGTTTTTACGCAAAAATGTGTATTGCAGTACCGTGCTTTGTACATTAACTTTATGAAGATAGTCAGTCATGTCGTAATGCATTGCTTCTACATAATCATACATATAATTACTTCAGACTTCAAGTTGTCAATGCTTGCTTTCTAATACATTCGACAAGTGTCTACTGCTGCGTGTAGATGCCTTACTGTTGGGAAACTGGGAAGTATGTATATTCTAAATTAAATGTCAATAGTTAATTCATATTATACAGATATACAGCATACGATTTCATAACTAACGCGCATGCAAACTTGTACAATTTTGAATGACCACAAAATTATAATTATGATGTACATCTTATATGAATACTTAAAAGTTTGGGGTAGATTAAGTAACAATTTATTCCCTTTCCTAAGAATGAATTTTTAAGGATTTTTATTGACAAATCTGAATGGTTAGCATAATATTATATGCATTCACGCCAATAAATAAAATATTCAAAGTCGTAAACCACCGTTATTACAATCAGGTAATATGAAGGGGTGATAGGCGGTTGTGTCTATTTTATATAAGATTTTCAATCTCAAATCTAAAATTTGAGTAAATATCATTCTTACATACGGGATATCATTTATAATCGCAGTTAAATGTATTACGGAAAAAAATAAGACCAAACGAGGGCAAATATATTTTTTGCATGCTAGGTTTCACATTTTTGCCTTTGCTTACGCATTCGAAGAAAGGTGTGAAGGTGAAAACTTGAGAACAACAGAATTAAATCACCCTCCAGGCTCCAGCAATAATAACACATTAACCAACTGTGCAAATGCTTCGTATTTGAGAATCAGGAAAAATGATGCAAAATGCTCTCGCAACATAAGCAGATTGACAGTCTTAATTATACAGAATATCTTATGGACAGCTTCCCGTTTGATTATTGATTCCATTCAAACTCGGTTCAGCCGGGTTAGTTTTTATATTATNAGAATTAAATCACCCTCCAGGCTCCAGCAACAATCCAATGCTACCTCTTGATTCCAGGAAAAGTTTGAGATCTTAATGATACCTTAATCAGATCTAGATCTCACAAAACATCCAGTGTAATAACAGTAATGACGATGCTTCAGAGATATGAAATGATAATGACCATTTTTTTTGTTAAGGTTCAAGGCAAGTTGAAAACAAAAGCATGGAAGGTGACAGAGATGCCTTTCCCACAGAATTTTCCTCGTATCCCTTTAGGCAGGAACACACAGGGAATGATTTAAACCAGAAAATCGTTGTATAATAATGAGATGTAGGATCATTTCCTATAACTGGTTTACGCGAATGCGAAGAAGATGGAAAGATATAATATAAAAACTAACCCGGCTGAACCGAGTTTGAATGGAATCAATAATCAAACGGGAAGCTGTCCATAAGATATTCTGTATAATTAAGACTGTCAATCTGCTTATGTTGCGAGAGCATTTTGCATCATTTTTCCTGATTCTCAAATACGAAGCATTTGCACAGTTGGTTAATGTGTTATTATTGCTATCGCTGTTCACGGCTCATTTTTTTATCGAATTAGTACAAATCTACATGTTATATCGTTGACAGTAAAGTTATATCTGACAATATGCATTTTAATATAAGTACATATGAATGCTCAGGAAAACGAGAACTTTGTGTGAGTTCTTAATGGCGAGCAAAGTTCACGCTTAGCGGAAAGGTGTAAAGTTACATGAACTAAACAAACAGGAGCCAGTTGTAGCAATCATGGAAATCAACCGCGTCTAGAAGTTTTCAGTGTCGCTGATATGACTGCAAGGTTGATTTGAGAAAAAACAAGGGTTTGTTCATGGCCAAGAGCATTTATAAGGATCAAATGTCAGAGCAATCAGTCGCATCACATCCAGCAAAACTTATGCATTAATTATAATGGAAAGCTTGATGAAATCAGCACGAAAAAGTAGAGATAAGACAATTTTATAGAGGGTTGACTTTTTATGTTTTGAAAGCAGAAAGAAGCAGATGCTGCATGTTAGTAATGGTTTATGTCAACGAATGGCAGTTGAAACCAAGACTTAAGCCTTGGAATAAAATGTGGCGCCTCTCCAATTTTAATTAGTTCCCATAAAAATAGGATATGAAATACGCAAAATGACAAACACGACTGTCATAGTCATTATTACAGTTAACGAATCATCAACATCATTTAATTTCTTTAATTTCGTCTTTATTATATATACTTTTGCTACTATAATTCTATATTTAAATATAGGTAATGTAAATTATATCACAACTTGGTAAAATCTCTGCCGCAACCTTTCTCTCTGTCCCTTTGCATTTTTAATAGTACATCAACATTATATTTCGTATGTACCTTACTAATTTTTTTCATATCCAGAAATCATTCCTTTTATATTTATTAAGTGTGGAGTCTGGAGAACAAACGCTTAACATAACAATAATATTAATAATCTGTTATCATGTACTTTATGTTTTATTGCGATTTAATGTCTTTACATAGCAGTCACCTCTTCGTAAGCACTAGTTTGGCACTAAAGATTGCCGCAGAAATAGCAAATTAAATTTTTTGCCATCTGCCAATGAGTCACTACCATGGCGTAGTGATCAAAGTTTTTTCAAAATCCCTTAAATCTACATGTCTCCACGAAATATTCCGTGGCTTAAATTGGTAAGATTTATTTCTAATAATATAGCACGTTTTTGCGGACTTAGAATATGGCGATGCGGAATAATATTATAATTGGTTGGTAATCATAATCATTTCCCATTTTCTTGTATAATCTCTTACATACGCATATACATTGCAAATAATGGTTCTCCAACTCGAAACTGCGACTTTAGATCCATTAGTTAATCTTACAAGTTAAAAATCATAACTTCAGTCTAGTAAGTTATCAGTTAACGGGTTTCCACCAAAAGAGATTAAGAGGATTAACAAAAGACGTAAATGACAGATCATATTTGATATTCTATAGCACAACTTCCAAAGATCAACTAACGTAAGCAAGAAGGATACTGTTATACATCTAGTAACATTTTTTCAGTACTTACATAAAATTTGAGTTTGGTTCTACTTTCCTCCCCACATAATTTTACAAGATTATATGTGATATAAGAATGCTAAATCCCAACTATACAAATTAGATAGCTGAACAAGGTACTTTTTAATGATTGGTGAATAATGAGATTAGAAGGATTTGGTAGGTCATAACACTATCTCTTGTTTTTTGGACAGAACGAGAAATTCGGAAATAGTAAACAGTGAAGAGACAGAAATCTAGTTGGATCTTCTTCTTCAGTAAAACCTTCAATTTCCAGAGTGTTTAGTGAGTCATCCGCATAACGCACATAGCTGAATGTTATCTGCAAGGAAAAAATACCATTACATTATGTACCGTACATAAAAAACATCGAAATAAATGGTTTTACAAGTTTTTCTCAGCAAGCAATAAATGATTGGTATGTAGGCGTCGTCGACATAGACTTACCTCTGGATGAGGATTCTTCATGTCCAGAAATCTCATGGTTTCAAAATGGGAATGAAACTGTGGGATGACTGTAAGGTTACGCCCTAATAGGTGCCCTGTAATCAAAATCAAGATGAAAATCATTTTAGTACAAGAATGCTTAAGAAAGAACTTTCGTATAGGTAAAAACAGCCTAATGTTGTCGGTGAGCGTACTTGATATAAACGATATGGCTCTGTTACTATACTACATGAGCAATCGAGCAATAATGCATCACACAGCTTGTCCTAGAAAATTTAAGCCTTAAGAGATATTTGATTCTCCAGGCAATACTTGTAAGTACAATGAAATCATTCAGTACTGTACAGATAAACTTATGGGAAACTGGTATTTAGAATTCTCATCTTACACGTGATGTTATCAACAACCTAATGCATATTTATTTTTATATCTCATAAAATGAACGTTTACAAGTTAGTGTTTTACCAAGTATATTTTAGAATTCGTAAGACTAGTTCCGAGTTCCTTCCTAACGTAAAGAAACAGGACCCACTCCCATTCTTTCCTAAGCAATGTATTTATTCTATCTCTGCCAGCCAGTTGCTGCTAATTCCTTGTCATTGATTAATTATTCCACTTTAAAACAAATTCTAAATTATTCTATTGCACTCTATTACAGCTAGTAATTTCATTTTAGGTGAGGCAAGCTATCGCGCGGTGCATCAATATTTTGAGCCAAGCCTTTTACGGCAACATTATATATTATGCAAATACAACAGAAAACTTCATCATTTCTTTGTTTCCTCCTTCCCATTGTATTGATTTGTATCCTATTTGGGCTTGTGGCTAAGGTACCGATGAATAGGTACAAAGTTAAAGTCATACTTTGTCATGCATCCATCACGTTCTAGTTCAACACTTTTCCACCATATTGAACTTGTACACGGTTAGAATATTTAATATTTAATTGCATTGTTGGTAAAATGAAATACATGTTTTGATTGACTGAATAAATAGCGTCGTGCGTATAAAAGTCTTCTGTAACGTTATTATCAATAGTATTATGTAATACAGACCAGTCACTAAAACTTTTACCACGTTACATTTTAAATCTATTGGGATCTATCAAGACCTAGTAGATTTTCAAATGTATTAGCAAGATGGAGTAGAAATTTATGTACAAAAATATCTCATTGTTAAAAAATTTGACTGACGAGGATGATGAATTTTGATGCAATGAATAGTCAAAGCTGATTAAAAATTGTAATCACGACTTCCATGAATAACTTTCTGAATCACTTGATTACTTTACGTAGAGTCATCCTCATCATCACAAGTTTTATCTAAAATAATTATCTAATTGGCCAGCGGCATGACTGTTGACTTCCAATCCACACCAATATGTTTGTTAACCATTATATTCAAATAAAGTTGGACAATGAATGAATTTCCTCTAACTCCACACACACATATCATCTTCACATATGAACTAACGACGTATCACTATTCAATGCCTTTCGAGCTATGTTTGTTAAAAGTTTCCAGTCAGTCTTTCTTTAGTCGTATAGATAAGTTTAAAAAACGAGAATATCTAATAATCACCCAGTCTGAATTCAAACGATGTAATTAGTAGGGCGTGGTTAGGTGTCTTAAGAATACTTCTATTTCAGGGCTACAAAGCGACAGAGCATGATTCATGCATACAGATTTCGTTCATTTGGTTTATAAACTTTGGATACAGCTTCTCCCAAGTAGCAATCAAAAGAATTAAGCACTATGTTTCACACCTCATAATAAACATCAAGTGCCAGTTGTCCATGATAAGATTACTGTTAGAGCTGTGAACTTCCTTGTATTCAAATGAAGTTCTTTAAAAACAATTTTGACTGAAGAGCTGGATTTTTATTACTTCAATTTACATTGGCCCAATGGCTGGAAAGATACTTACAGAAAGCTATTAAAAATAATAACAAGAACTGCAACTGGTATTTGGCTGACTACATTATCGCTCGGACTTCGACTCACATTCATCATTCCTTACTTAAATCATCCCTACACATGTACTACGCACCGACATTAGAAGGGTAGGTCACAGTCACAAGTAGTTAAGGTACTCACCTGCAATGTAGCCCATCGTAACATCGTCCGGGAGTTGGATGCTGTCACACATCTTGGTAAATTTTCCTCCGCTGTAATGAACAAAAAATACACTATTGTTTTACTCGGCTTATCATTTCCCACCGACCAATCCAGTTTTAAGAATACATTAATGCAGCTAGGAATATGCAAGACATAAAAATTATGGTTACTCTAAATGTTCTGTAGCGAAGTTGCATCGTATTCCGTTCGTGTACAATAAAAAATGTATGAATGCTCATCTTATTTACTGCAATACAACGCAGGATGAGATGAACTAGCTGATGAAAGTGAATCTTAAAACAATGCAACATTGTTGTTATTGTTGCTGCCATAAGTTGGCTCACCTTCATTTGGTACATGACGCCACGTGAGATATTAAACGCAGGTAGAACGGTTTGTTCACGCGTTTATGCTATACTGGTTTTCTGATACCCTTTCCTATTCATACAATATTCAACATTATGCTGGAGAAATTGGGCTGGAAATAGTATCTTGTGGAGTAACATAGCATCCTAACATTGTTATGTAATAAACCTCTTGCGGCTATTGCAAATCACAAGGAAGACAAATTGGTCCTCCAGTCAGACTTCGATAGTGTTCCCACTGGATATAATGCATTGTTTCATTGTCCTGTCAAAACTTTCATTTTTCCTTCGCCGTCGTACAAAGATCTGCGCAATCAAAGCTACCAGCGAGCTAGTAGCCAACATCAAATGATGTATGCTAGCTGATAATAATAATAACATTGTGATTTACACCTTATGGAGTCGAGAATACTTTTAAAAAATAATACGATGCGATCTTTACTACATCATATGTACAGTAGTTGATGCATGTTATTCCATTAGAAACTTTGTTTTAGTTGGAAAATAGTTCTTGATATACATTCTTAATTCGATCAGAGGCTTCTGGTAAAGAAATGGCGTATTATGTCAACTACAGAACGCTACTCGTTCAAAAAACAGCATGAGATTTTTTAATTCTATCCAAAGTCTACCTAAAAACCATGCAAACCTCTATATTTACCCAATAAACTTCAAATCATGTATGCCTTGACTGACTAAAAGCATTTACTGTTTGCCGTTTTAATTTTTGCACGGTGATTTATGTACTGCCAGTAAATAACTATACTATTCATGCGTGGGTAATAGACAAGTAAATTATAAAACTCACCTTGCAAGAAATCTCCTCCTGCAAATAAAAAGTATACATTATTTTATTTTTGTCATTTTATGTTTAAGTTCATTCTATTGATGATATGATATGGACAAACCATAAAGGTCAAGCAAGTTAGACGGGAACGGGAAGCGATGGCAAGTATGCAAATTAAACTAGAATATCATTGGATAAGGTTAAAGGGAAAGCAATATGGAGTTGCTGCTAGCATAAAAAATGGATAATCTTTGAAAACGTTTGCATGTCATTTGCATATTGCTAAATAAAGCTTATTGGTATTTCAGTCTAACCATCAGTTAGAGTCTTGTCGCTGTTGAGTCGACATCGATTGTTTCATTCACATTACTAGTTGTAAGGTTTACAGGGAACACCTTCTGGAGAAATTGGAATTTTAAAATGTCACAAAATCAAAGTAATGGTGCCTCAGGCACTTCGGCTACAGAATCTACAGAGTGTGAAAATGGCTGTGGATTTGATAGCTCCAATCGCCTTCATCACGAAAGTTACTGGGCTGATAAAGTCGATCACAAGGGAGAAAGGTTGATTTTTTAAAAAGTGTCTTAATAAATGTCTCCCAGTCTGCGACCAATGATTATCGTAGTTTAAGAAATTACATTAAAATTAACTAATTTTACTATTTTTGTTTGTTTGTAGCTGACTGGTTAATGAGGTACACCTCGCATTACTACCGCGTAATTGATCGGCAAATCGCTGAAAACCACCATACTGAATGTTTGGGTGGCCAACCAGCCCCTAGAGGTACTCTAATATAATAAATCACTTGCTGATTTTTTTTGTATATGTGAGATCGTCATTATTTTTTTAGAACTAACTCAAATTTTTGTTGTATGACATTTAGATACATATTATAGATCACGTGGAGGTGGATCTAGCAAAGGAAGTAAGTAAACAGACATTGGGTCCACGCTAGTATGAATGGAAGAATCTTACAACTGATCTTTGGCGTCTACCTGTATATTTCTATGTTCAAGTTCAAACTGTACTTAATTTTTCTTAATCAGTTTCTGTGTAAATTGTACAAATAACTTTTTCTCTTTTCATTGGTTTTTTAGTTTTAATGTTGGCTTTAACTGGGCTAATTTTGTTGATTGGAATGAATTTGTGTCGTATAGTAAATGAATTAAAAGTTGGTAAAGATAGTTAACCGATACCTTACTAGAATCTTTCTGTATTTTATCTGTTAATCTTATTCCAAATTAATGTTTGTATACCTGTAATTTTGCTTCATTCTCAATTTTAGAAAACTCCACTATGAATTCTGACCAGAGATCGTGCTTCTAACAATTATTAGACTTACCGAAATAGAGCATATCATGGATTTCCCCTATGTTGCATTTGCATTATTAACTTAATGGACTGTCACTCTGGTTATGTATGAGGTTTTCTGAAGCCTTCAATTTTGAGTCATTAGTTATTACAAGACACAGAAGTTAAGCCGTCAATTGATGTTGGTAATTCAAACCCCTCCAGATCATCGGTGCATTACTAAATGACAGACTGTAGCAGTCGTCTGCTTTACTTACGTTTTTCTTAAAACAAATCAAAACTGTAGTGGTCACAAGCAACTTTACTGGGTGGCATATGGTAGGGTAAAAGAGTTGAGCATGTACCATGTACCTAAGATGAAATTGCTGTCAAAATTACGAATGCGCATCTGTATTTTACCAGGAAACGACTTGCTTGTTGGTGGTATTTTTTGTGCATCTACACCATAATCTTTTTAGTTTTGTTGTCATTTTTCCCTTTCATGATTTAGATTGCACCGACTATAATTTTAGTTCAGGTAGCCTTGACGTGCAGTCTCAAATGATAAGAAATGTGCACCTGCTCTCATGTCTCATATGCGTTTATTCTTTGATTAACCAGTGACCAGACGAATATATAGCCAACCTACGGTTTAGAGTTATCAGAGTTAGTATGGAGGGGTTGCCGATCCCATCATGTAGCAGATTCATCTTGGCTGATTGATGAAAGAAACTCTGTCACTTCATAACTACAGATTTTTACAATAGAATACCCAAGCACTTTTTAACGATTCTATACTTGCATAATTGTTTGAGGGATAAAACAGTTTAACAGTAGCTCCAATCCAGCTTTTTTGCCTTAAGTCATTCAAAGCCAGCATGAATAAGTGACACGGGACATCACATCGATAATGATGCACGCAAGGAGACTTCACCTTACTGCATTAGAAAGTAAAATTCTATGCTTAATTCAGATGATATCACACCGATTTGATGCTTATCAGCGTTTGAATAATTTGTCCGTGTCTAAATACTGACACGACAGTAAGATTTAGCCAATAAGATGCATGAAGAGTGACTTTGAAACAGAAGTAAAGAAACTGGGTTTTATCTGCATGATTTCCCTTTCCTCGCGTGCTTAAAGTGATATGCAAAGGATGTTCATTTTTTCAAAACTTTTATGTATATAATGTATACAAAACAAGCATTTTAAAGTGGAAGCTTTCAACATAGGACTACTTCACGTCATACATTTTGTATAAATATCATGTAGAAAGCCCTTAGACTGATCAATAAAACTCTATTCAGTTTTCAAATATGATTTGCCATGTGCCATAACTGTTTGACTCAAGCAGAGCAGACACAAAATTCACAATAAAAGTACAAGGAAGGGAATGTTGAATGTTGCGATGCTGATTTTTATGACGGGTGGAAAACATCCTGCGCTCTGTTATGACATGAAGTGGTGGTACCACCGTCATCTTTGTTGGACGGTTTTAGTGCTGCAATATGTAACAAAATTTAATACCTCATCTAATTGTGTAGGAATTTTGCTTTTCATTTTTATGATTGCTGTGTTACATGTTGTATATGTTATTATGACCTTTTGTAAAGTGCTACCATAAAAGTGGGCACGAAAATTTCTGAAAAAAGAACAAGAAAATTCTTGGTAAAGTATTGTTATTGGATTTTACGACAGTAACCATCGGAAGAAGTACACGAATTTTTACGTGCTCAACAAACTGCCTAACCCATTGCTTCTTTGGTTTCATACAAATATTATTATCACTATCATCTGCCCCTGCTGAGCAGTTTAAATCTTTTTGTGGTGTTTTGGGCATCAAAATACCTGGGTTTGAGTATCCACATTCTAAGTATATGGTTATATATATGTATACCTGAAGAGAGAGATGGAAATGACGATTTAACGATACAGGTAAAGGGTGGAACCGAAACAGTGTGCCGGAGTAATTAAGGAGTGGTGTGGTGTCAAGAAATCTATAGCTAAATGGCTTCGTTTTATTCCCTGACCATTTCATTTACCAGCATGCCCATGTCCACCTTTCTCTTTTAAAAGAATCATTTACAATAAATTTTTATGTCTTATCTTGTAGCACTGCCTGAGTTGAATATGTAATTCCATTCCTTCACAAAACGTAGAAAAGATTCTAAACAAATTACGTGCTTTCCAAAATTCTAGTGTTTTCAGAAAACGTAAAAGTTCTTAGATTTGCATTTAAAAGCGTTCTTGTAACCGGTAAGTCATAAATTTTTTAGCATTGTCTAAAAGCAAAACTCCAGACTAACCGGTTGCCCATGCATAGTTGTAACGTAAAAGCAGACTTGCGTGATAGGAATTACTTTCGCCTTTACTTAAAAAGTACTAAAATGTAGCCATGATCATGATAATATGCTTTTACCTATGCACTCTAAAAACTAGCTGATAAATTTAATTCAAGTATGCAATCAACATAGCGTATCAAAAACAGTTGGAACGGAATGTCAAAGAAATGACCTAGATTCCATCAAGTTTTCTCAAGAAATAGACAGGAAGGAAGAAGAAACAGCACGAACGAAGTTCCCGTGTGTTTAAATATATATATATTAATTTTTAACACATGCCATGTAAATAGATTGCACTTAATGTTCTCGTTTTTTTATTACACAATACATATTCGGGCATTATTATGTGAAGAGTGTAACATTTGTCTGCTACTTTTTATTGCAGCTAACCCGTTGGTGCAACAGTTTTAGATTTACACTTACACAGCTTTTTAATGGGCAACGCTGCTGTTGTTGCTCAACTCAACCTCAACCCCTTTTCTTGTGAGTTTTTAAGATGAAATCACGCATTCTTTACATCTTCCCTTCATAAATACCGACCTTAGGGATGCTTTACTGTTCACGAAGAGAGTATAAAAAAGCGGCAAAGGTTCTCTGGAGGAGCGAGTGTCATAAAACGGGAAAAGAATTTTTGTTCACTGTGCGCATCACTGTAATTGTAATCCAGTTTCTACAACAGATGGGTACATAGCGCCCGACCTTTTCCAAAAAAATATGGTTGTGTGCGTACATAATTTTTATGTAGATCTCATCAGATTTTTCCATTAGTATAGTGCATGAGATCCACATGCCCGCGGCATGTTGAAGGGAGGTCTTGATGTGTTCTAAATTTTTAGAACTGGAGAAGAGAAAATAAACACTTGCGCTTACTTGGTTTCAATTTTCACAGATTCGCTAAACCATATTTAAAAGGCTTGCTTGCTCTTTAGATCAAAGCTCAATAAATTGAAAGACAAGAAATCCCTACCATAAGGTAATTCAAATACAGGGTTTTATATTTAGTATCTGGTGAATGTCATTCGAATTGAACTAAAGTCAGTTTCATAATCAGCAATCAATCATCTACGGTAGGTCATGAATACAATTTCAAATATAATGTAAGAAACAAGACTGAGTTTGTCTCTCAAGAAAAATATTCAATCCATTCAAGAGATATTATCAGTAATAAAAAAAACTTACCCCATCGTGTGCACCCAAAAGTTTGAGTATAATGTAAAAACAAACATGCATTCTACATATTTTTGCATAGTAAATGTTACAGATAATCATACTAAAATTTGAAATATACAGGCTTCACTTTCTAACAGTCAAAGTACAAAGTACAAAGGTACAAAGTTAAAGATTCAGATTGTATACTTTACAATTATAAGTTATTATATATTACCTACATACAAATTCTTAAAGTTTTTTTAACTGTTACGTAGGACCAATTTGAAATGCTGAGCTAACAGCTTTTTACGAGACAGGACAGAAGCAAATCAAAATAAAATTAGATGGAGAAAAGAATTTCTAATCTTGAGCTTTTCATCTTTTATGTAAAAGGGACAATAAAAGTAACCACCTGTTCAATTTATAGCTTCAAATTCATCTACTCGGATCCAGCCAGACTTTATTTAGTGGTACATATATATACCTTGTACTTTTATAGTGTGAATCTATCTTACAGATGAATCGCTTGAATTAGATATTCCATTTATCTATACTATCTGTTGTCTTCTGTACGCCATAGTGGACAACCACAGCATAAGGCAGAATGTATAAGAGGAAAGGGTACTGTTTGATCATTTGGTAATCGGTAAGCAAAGAATTTTATTACTTGAATCTTAACTGTTAAGTCATAAAGTCTGAATGGGAGACATGCATTTATAGAGTATTGGCAGCCGCAAATGGTGGCACTGCATATGTAGGTAGGCTACGGAGACATAAAAAATAGGCTTTTCGAAAGAGAATCTGTTCAAAAATTATAATTTATCCGTCATCTTCTAAACATGCTTACTTTATGGAGTGGAATTTTTAATACAACTATAATTTTATTGCTGGCCCCTGCATTGCGATAGACAACTTTCAGCTATAAAACAACTTTTCATTTACTGTTTCCAATCATGCGTTCGTTAAAGACTTTTTGATTCACGTACTCAATTTTTGGAATCAGAATTGGTGCCTTATTAACTTCCACACGGAGTAAGTAGATATAAATACGATGGAGAAGACTCTTATAACATGTGTTAGCACTAAGTAGTTGCAGAAGAAATTTTGATACTTGTCTTATAGTATGCCTTCGTAAATTTTCATCGTAAATGTTTCCACCCAACCTTAGAAATAGATTGAGAGGAAAATAGGATTAGTAATCCTGATACATCATCCTAATAACACCTTTTAGCAGTGTTTAAATCTATCTTCGATCTACCCAAAAACATTTTCTGGTCCTGTTCGAAATCTCTGTCTGCATGACTTATTGGATTCTACACCTTTGATCCTAATCAGTTTTTCAATTTCGCTTACGGCCGACCGTCAACTGAGAAAAGGTAAAAACTAAACGAGCGCTAAATACGGTACTGAGCAAAGCCCACGGCCTTCATCAAGCAAAATTATGGGGTGTACCCTTCGTAAGATACAAAAATATGTTAGTATTGTTACCAAAAACACATTGTTCAACAAAGACCTAGTAGAGTTTCATCAAGGGTTTTTAGCCTCCAAATTAAGGATCACAAAAAGCCCGCACATCATTTTATCAAACAACAATCTCTTCAGAAGTCAAAACTCCAGGAAAGACCAATGTAACAACTTGGTAATATCGTAGCTGTAGTTTCCGTTTTTAGAAAGGCTTGCCGTTGTTCTTTGTATTGATTCTGCTGATGAGTTGGTTTAAAGCCTCAAGGATGTAAAAATAAATAAAAAAGCATCGCACGTCATAGCGTAATTACTTGTAACAAGTATAATGATTATAAACAGACGCCAGGTATTATAGGAAATGGGAATTTAAGTACATTATAAAACTTTTTATACGAAAAAATGTTTTTTCCTTCTTAATCAGTTGAATCCTTGAAATATTACATGATAATCCTGTCAAGACAAAGGCTCTGGTTATCTTTTACGTATCCACGAACAAGGAAGCAGGATGAAAGAAAAGTAGAACAAGTAGACATAATCTCTTTAAGCCCTGCGGTTCTAGTTATCTGCAAAGAAAGGTCTTGTATGCTGGAGGCCATATCCGAATTGAGCAGATAGCGGAAGAAAGAAACGCAGATAATTAATTAAAAGGATTTTCTAATGGTGTTGATACTGATATTTTTGTTACGTTTATAAATAGTAAACTAATATTGAAGATTTTTTGTTGGAGTTTGTTGAAACACCTGCTTTCTTAAAATAATGATAAAGAGGAGCAGAAAACACTATGTTATAAATGAAATCTTTCATCAAGCAGACAAATCCAAATTGAAATAATAGATCTGGTAATCGTTTTTATGTAATAAGTATAAAATGTACAGTGACGCATACAAGCCAAATCTATACCACCGTTACACCAAAACGAAGCAACCAACATCTACATCTGAAAGCATTTATGATTAAGATTTTATATTTTCATAATTTCATTGGTTATTTTTTCGTAAAATGTCGGTCAGGAAAGTATACGTTTTTAATTCCTAGTGTATTTTTCTATTCCAGTACAGATTATGTAGAAAAGTATTATGTGCCACCAATTTTAATCAGGACAGTCAGTGAATCTGGCATCCAATACTAAATCCATCCATCCAATTTAATTGTATTTCAACAGGAACCCGACAATTATCGGCGATACTTTGATTGGTGTGTGCCCGTATCAGAGAAAAGTTCGTTCGTGTAGATAATGATAACGAATAACGAGCCACAGAAATACATGATAACCAAGTCGAATAAGGCCCAGGGCAAATCCTTCATTTTCTTTAGACCATGAAGTCACGATTTTTAAACCGTTTTTATGCAGATCATACGGATGTTATGATAATACGTCTCGGGTTTTTGCAGTTACGAAACAATCAGCTTATGATCTGTGATCATTAATGGCACGTAATGCATGAAAGTTTTGGTGGAATGTTGAGCTATTTGATTTTATGACCCCAAAATCATCAAGTTTTACAATATAATATTTTCACCGGTTTTGTCTTACCGTGTATTTTATAAAAAGCAATTATGTGATACAAACTGATGTTAAATCAAGCAAAAATAACTAGAATATATGAAGGTGCGATAAATACGTAAAATTTCATCGTTTCGAAGTGTGAATCAATTATCCATAGAATAATTTTGCGTTTATTTGCATGACAAGCTTTGCACGATTTGGAAAAAAACAGTAGCGATCAGATAATCATCTTACCAGCTAATGTTTTATGGCCTTGTTCGCCAATTATCCCACGTGGGAGAAAGTAATCAAATTTTTAGCTCTTATTCAAACAAGATTGCTAGAATTATTGAAGTTGAAGATACCACAAGAAGAATAAAGGTCACCTTCATCAGAAGATGAGATAGTGACTTGCGGGATGCAGCTTTATATTCGGTCGTTTGATTTGAAACATATACAAACGTTGTTGTTCCGTCTAAGAAGCTATTTACACGAACAAAAAGGTAACAAGAAAAAACCGCCGCATTGCATAGGATCAAGAAAACAATCAGCAATAAGTTCAAATCATTATTATGACAAACCAACTAGTCGTATTTCATCTTAACAACTGCTCATGTAAAGGAATCAAAAAGATTTTGCTACCATACTTAAATTTGGTTGAAATATCATCTCATCATTAACATTTTGATATGGAATAAAAGACTCCAGTGCATAATGTGCATGTAAGTATCTACCTTGATTGTAAATGATGATGTGTGCATTAAAAGAAATGCATTTCGTTGACTGCTGCCGCCAGTCTAAATAAGCTTCGATCTAATCTTCCCGTCAAAACTTTTCAATAGCCAAAATAATAAGAGCTTCTTAGCAAATGCTCCATTCTTAAGATTTAAACGCAATCATGATAAGAAGCTTTCCCAGATGCTCCATGCTATCTGTGTATATGTACATAAATTTGAACATTGTGTATACCCTACAATGTACACATTTAAACTCAACAATCAGTCTATCATTATTTTTACAATAAAAATCTGCTATTAAAATCCGATTACTTATTGGTGCTTGTCAAAATTAAAGCTTGATCAAAACCTGATCAGCTTCTACATGGGTTTGTATTTTTTGGATAAATAAGCTTCGATCTAATCTTCCCGTCAAAACTTTTCAATAGCCAAAATAATAAGAGCTTCTTAGCAAATGCTCCATTCTTAAGATTTAAACGCAATCATGATTAGTAGAAGCTTTCCCAGATGCTCCATGCTATCTGTGTATATGTACATAAATTTGAACATTGTGTATACCGCACAATGTACACATTTCAACTCAGCAATCAGTCTATCATTATTTTTACACTAAAAATCTGCTGTTAAAATCCGATTACTTATTGGTGCTTGTCAAAATTAAAGCTTGATCAAAACCTGATCAGCTTCTACTACATGGGTTTGCAACTTTTGAATGCTTCTCTCTTTAAGCAAACCATTCATTCCAATATGCATACTAAATAATTCGTCACAAAAATCCCATTTCTTGCACCATAAAAAAATATAACTTTCACTGATAGAGAAAATCAATTAAAAGTTGTTGTAATACAAATACATAAAATAGACGCCTAGAACTGTTAGGAAGAGTGTTTAAAAACTTATCTGTGACTAATTTGGCCAACCTCGAATAATATTTACATTTTATTAAAATAATTCATTTAAATGAAGAGCAGACATAATGAAGTTAAGCCTTTGAAATCATAGGCGATAACAGTGTTAGCCACTAAACTTTGTAAGTAAGTTGTGACCAGACATTTTTAAGCATATGCACTCAGCTAATTTGTATTCATGTTATCCACTGTATCTTTTGAACTTGAAGTTTTTTGCTGACGGAATTTATGTCCATATGCCTCTGCATTTTGAATAGTTAGCCGCTACATTCATATGTTTAACAGATCGAAAGATAAAATTCACGATAAGGAACTAACAACAAGCACAGTAGTATTAGCCCTTGTGCAATCTTCTGATTCGTCCATGACAAAAAAGTCGGATGACTTAAGACTTCTCATTGTAAATGTCCGGAGAAACATGCATACGAACACGTTATGAATACCAAGTTAGTACAGCAAATGCATCTGCATTCCAAATACAATGCCCCTCTGTAATTTAGCTCCGTCCATCATCATTTTCATCTGTCCATCTTTTCGTTCAAATGGTGATACAATGCCTTCAAGTTAAACGTTTTATTTCTAAACATAATTTTCGCCCCTGAGAGAATATTATAAATGAATCATTCAACTTGACCCCTCTTGTACACATGATGAAAGATATTCGCAGATAGCGACAAGCATCTAAGGAATGCTGGAAGGGATGGTGATGATGATCATAATATTATGCTCTACTCCCTTCCTAAAATTTATTAAGCAAGCGTGCATCCATCTACTCATCTACCTATATAGCAAAGAGAAAAAAATTGAGCAACCTATGGATATTTAATCATGTTCATTCTAGGTGGTACCGTCCAAGTTACAAAGGATTTTTGTTACAAAAACAAGTGTACTAAACGAATTCTACTCTCTTGTCATGTAGTTGTATTTTTCGGCATTGTTTTACATGTCAAATAAGATCGGCTCATTAGAGTAATTATTGTTACGATATGAGTCAGGAGAAAATAAGATGTGTTTGGAGAGAAGCAAGAGCCCAACAAAGTGTATTTTCGATTCTACAGAGTATCCCATCCGTACATGGCTTTTGGACTGAATGCAAAACCATTATTTTATCTTTTTCTTCTAAGCAATCAGCCGTGTAAAAAACGTTTGTTTCTTCAACTGCTAACAATGGAAAGAAAAGAATAAAGCTCCTCCACGAGATTGATTAGTATGATAAAGGATCCACCAGACGCTTGTGGCACTTAACACAATCGTAGCGTCAAAAGCTTTTGATTGGCTTCGACAGAGGAAGATTGGAAAGAAATGATGATTTTTTACTGTGAATTTCTCTGCGGTAACTTCCATATCTGTTCATATACTAGTGTGAAAACCATTGACTGACAATCGACATGAAAATAGTTTGAGTCTTCTTGGAAGAAAGTGAAGGTTTCTCGGAGATAGGATGATAATCAATCTTTTTGGTACACTCGGGCGGAAGAATTACGAAGATGGATGAACTATCCTTGCAGCAGCGGCTATATTCAGCCTCAGCAGTATCTGCATCATGATCTGCCCAGTATTCATCTCATTGCAACAACAAAAGGAATATAACCATCGTCATCATTATATCAAGGGAACAACAGAAATACAACCGAACACAGGGTATTTTTTGTCTGTTGCATCCAATCAGCATTTTTGTCCAGGGTGATCATTATCTCCGAGAGTTTTTTCAACCATGATGACTCTTGACTTTTTTGACACCCTACGCTTTTTTCATCAATCTCCCTTGAAGGGCTTCTTCATTTGTGATCTCATAGTTTTTTGTATCTTTAAATGAAGGAAGGAGCTGCGGAGGATTGTGGAGTATGTTGTACAGAGGGTGATCGAAATCGGAAAATTATGGGCGATACTGAGGAAAAGTAAAGTTATCTATTTTTTGTTGGAGAGGCAAACAAGAAAGGCATGAAGTTCCGTATGGCTCCCTGCCTGGAGGATATTGTATTCTTCTCTTTCTTAGGTTTATCCGTGAATTTTGCTGGGCAGAGCCAAACAAAGAGGCAAACAAGAAAGGCATGAAGTTCCGTATGGCTCCCTGCCTGGAGGATATTGTATTCTTCTCTTTCTTAGGTTTATCCGTGAATTTTGCTGGGCAGAGCCATACATTACGATGCTTATTGTTATTTTCCTGTTGGCTAGATTTAGAAACATTGCAGCGCAAGGGTACAAGTATGCAGGGGGATGATTCAGTGGAACTACATAATAATAATTGAGTTTAGCACGCAGGTTGTATAAAGTAAGTATTGTTTACTTGTTTGAGTATCTTGACTTCGTTTGTGAATCATATAACTTATATTCCCTTTAAGACCTCCAATTTACGTCATGGTTAAAAAGGATGAGATACAGATGTAACAATTTTACGACTCGGATCATCAACTGATTCAAAGAAGGCATGTAATAGCAGACAGACGACCGGAGGTATTTCACAAATCAAAATAGAAGGAAATGATTTGGGATGAGCAAGTGCCTACCTTTGCCCAAGGCTGCCTGAAAGGGTCTACGATGATTATGGTGATTGTGTTTGTCTTCCTGCACTATGTTGGGTTAAAATGAACAATCCGAAAAGTATTTCTAGAAAGAGTAGATCTACTTATACAGGTACATTCGTATATCTTATTAAATTGCATGCTAAGATCTACGACAGCGTAGTTTGTACTTTTCTGTTGAGAAAACCTATGGAAGAATGCATGCGCATATATAATTTACCTCTAATACGTATTATGGCCCGAAGGTTATTAAGAACAGAAATATGGATATGTGCCTACTGCCTACCTGATCTACACTACACCCTATTGTTGGCCTTATGTTCACCGGCAATAACAATAACACTGCTCCGTCATAATGATTCACTTTCTGGAGAATTTTAACTCTTTTGATGATACAATAACAAAACCAAGGTATATAATATAATAATATATGAATTATGAATTTCATATTCTGTAAATTCTCTCTACAATGATATTCTGGAAAGGGTACCTTTTATTTCATTTTCTCAATACCAGCATTAGTTGAATGAAAGTTTCATTTGGTAATTTAGTCTATTTTTCAAATTGTGTATGAACCAAAAGGCTTATAATAAAGAAATGGTAATAATCGTATATGTACAGAGGGAGGAATACAATAGCCTACTGGAATGTTTGTGATGAAATTGAACAGAAAACATGAAATGTCTAAGTTATCAAGCAACATCGTTGAGAACTTAAAAATATATGTATTCCTTTTTTACAAAAAGTTTTCCATCGTTTTGTACGCTAAGAAAAGCGTGCGTAGGTAATGATTTGACATAAAAAATCAAATAATAGCTTATTTTGTTTAGTTGATCCACAAAAGTAATCGAAAATTTTATTTTGCTGTATCTTACGTATAAATACGTTCCATCCGTAAACTGACATTTTAATTGACCACACGATTAAAAATCTGAAACTACCATGCCTAAATTGTCCACTTTTTAAGCTTTACAGAACTCCGTCGAACGAATATAAAAATTATTTTTGGAAGTATAATAGGTGACGACTTTATAACCACCAATAAAAAATTCAATGATGTTTTCCGAATTTGCATTTAAATTAGCGTGCACATTTTTTTAAACTTACGAAGCTTGTATTATAAAGCTTGATATTTTTTCATTATAAAAGATTTCGTGAAAATGTAGCATTCCGTAATATCCCATAATATTGCCCTCTGGCTCATCAACTTTTCTTCATTCCAAGTTCACGGCTGCCCCTTCATGGCATTTTTACGTAAAGATAAGCCAGGATGAAGCTGAAGCCCCACAAGAAATTTCATGGTTGAAATAATTGTGCCATACCCGTAAATCTTCAATCTTTAAAGTCACGAAGAGGTTCGGCAAGTCAATCCGGCTCACCTCTTTGCGGATGGCATGCCTCCACTTACAAATCACCGCATCATGCCATATTGTTTTTATGATGAAAAACGTGCTAATTGGCAGGTTGCACAAAGTCTGGAATTATGCAGGTTTTACATTTGCGTGAATGTGTATTTTATGCTAACACAGTGTATTTGGTAAAGATCATTATTTTCACAGAAAGCAATATCAAAACAGGTTACGCTCTGTATTCTCCAAGAAATTGAAAATTATTCATACATGTATGTTGGATTGAAATAATACATGCTGTCAAGCCTGTATTGTACTGGTCATTTGAAAAACTAATTTTGGAGGTAGTAATAATGAACACAAAAAAGCTGCAAATAAACAATCATATAAAGAAATACAACTAAACAAATCACCACATAACCTTTTGAATATAAATAGAAGAAGTAATGGTCCAGTAAGCCAAAGTAGTCTAATGGTCGTCTACAATTTGAAAATATATAAAGGGGTAAAAGGATCACAATCCTAAATAGAAAGGCCACATCCAACATCAAAGTATTTCATCTGGATAGCCTTCATGTTTACTTTAACCCTATTCTTTTATCCAAGATGTGCGGCACTGGAAGATCCATTCTCTGTGTGGCTCACAATAGTTCTCCTTTTTTGCTTCCTACTTTCTGAATGCCCTTCTTCAGTGACTTGGTCTATTTCGATTCATGACATGGTAAACATGAGGTCCCTCTTGTAAATTTTAATACGATCCGTTATTGTTCCGTGTCCACAAATTACAAGTGAACAAGAATGGTATGAAAAGAGAAGAAAAGCGAGGGGTTCTTCTGCCACACTCACGTATTGTCCACCGGGTCCCTATACGTCAAGCGAACAAGGATCTCTCTCAAAAGATTCATTTGATGTCATGAACAAAATGTCATTTATAAACATTACTCTGTCCTGCTTGCAATTCCAAGTTTACAAGATGAAGAAAATAATTTTAAACCAACGCAATATGAATTCTGATGCATTTTGTAAACTTTTATAGAAGATTTTTATTGTAACATGAGTATAATTTAAAACATGAAAAACTAATAACTGGATTCAATTGACATTTTTATTGTAAATAAAAAATTTCATCC
>JAHZNG010000832.1:0-14283 GCA_027744375.1 Orchesellides sinensis
AACTGATATTGTTATACACAACATGACGGAACGTAATATTAGCTGTGTAAGCATAGCTATGTAAAAATCAATCATGTAAATGGAAGTAATTAGAGAGGCGATGCTAACAAATAATCCATATAAACGTGCACACACTATTTGCACTCCATAAAGATTGCTTAAGTAGGTATAGTGTGCTTTTGAAAATCAGATTAGTTTTCGAATGTTTTTTTCTTCTTAAGTATACTTTTGCATTAAAAAATTGATCCAACGGCTAACTCGACAACGGTTACTTTGTACCGTAAAAGCCATGGTATATTTGAAGTTGTTATGTGGCAAGGCTTATAATAAAATATGAGGCTTGACGTATATACGTACAAACTGCATTATAGCAATGGTAGGAAACATTAGAAGTTTATCAATGTCATTTGGTTTAGCATTATTTGTAACGGGAGACATTTGGACAGCCCATTGCAATAATGTATTTTGTACAACATAACATAAATAATGAGTGTCGTTATGAAGCCAGCCAACAAAGCAAGGCGTATTCTAAAAAACCGTAGACAAAACATTATGCTTAAAACTTGAGAAGAAAATGGAGTCGCAGTATCAAAGTATTCACTATAGAAAGTTCATATTTTAAACAAAGAAAGTAGATCTAGTTTGCGGTAACAAAGTAATCATTATCATGACGTGATGTATATTTATTGTAAGTATGTATTAATTAATTGAGATACTGTATAGGTGCTTTAGAGAGTATATTCCAAGTAGAAATAGGTATACTTCTTACAATTAAAGCTAAATTTAAAAAGACACTGGACTGATGCATCTAATTACTTAAATGAATTAAAGTTATTGCCATATGCAGACAGGGTCTGCTCCTATAAGACTGGTAGTAGGTTCTAATAAACGGGTATCCGTAACCGGTTAAAAAGAATTTGATGTAGAAATTATTCATTCCATACAAATACATATATAAACGTTTGGTGTGTGGCTTTTTAAAAGAAGGGATACTGAAACATTGACAAGGTTGATTTGAGCTGAGGGAACGCAGAAAATGCATAAATGATTGGTAAAAAGCAAAAAACATAATATAATCGATTAATCCTCTGGCATGAAATGGGAACTACAAAGAATTAGCATGGCTTCAGGGCATGTGTTATATGGACATGGAGTAAAACAATGTGGAAGATAGAAATTATACAATACATCTCTCACTGTTTTCTATGTGTATCGGATTGCTGGTCGTTTCTGTGTACTTCGTACAGCATGGGACTAGGATATTTTAAAATTATTCTCTAATTACTGCAACCGCGGATTTATTCAAGAGAAATTCTCAACCAAATTCCATCCAATAATCCCTGCACAAATCCATGTTCTCATTCGTATCTATCGGCATTACCTTGTCATTTTACAAACACGGCAACTGTAATCTTACGTACGTTCGTATACCGACTTTAGGTAACTTATAAATGATGCTGGCTTTATTTTGCGGAAATCATCAAATCAGATTTCAATTTAGGTACGCCAGGCTTAATTGTTTTACTGGTGTATTGCTTTAGAGATGCAAATATTTACAAGAGACATTAAAAAATATGCAGTGTGGCAGTGATTGTGAGGTAGTGAGGTTGTTAGTAAATAATTAATAGGTATTAGTACACTACCAGCTCCATTCACCACCTTTTTCTCTTTTACGCACTGTTAACACAAGAAGCATTCCATTGTACGAGATACATCACACATAATATACTAAAGCACTTTGACAGTTCCACTCCACCGTGTATGGCACATTATGTAAATTAAGAATTGACGCCATGGAAGTGAACGTAATGGCACGACCAATGCTAATTTACGAAAAAGCTTCGGGTAAAGCAACAACTTTTTGTGTAGATACATGTTTTATTTAAATTATTTTAATGTTTTGAGACTATGTCGTTGTATCCAACGTACGTGACTTTGATGTACATATTTATTTGATTCTAAATAGTTTTAAGCAAAACAAGACAGTCATTTGCTTCAATACAATTCTATAGTAAATGACCTTCATTAATATTTTTCATCTTCAATGCAAAAACTTGTACTTATCCCACGGTAATCTGACATGTCATTTAGGAAGATCCTACAAGCTTTTCTTTGTTTTAAATACGTCGTAACCCGGTACACAGATGTTTTAATACAATATACATAAAATGCACCTGCTCATAGCTAATAACTTTTACTTTCTAAACATTTACTACGTCTTATATTTTATCATTTCCATACATAATTATATATGAAGTCAAATGTACATAGGTCGGTATTCAGATTCAAATCAGAGTACAGCTGAGCATATGTATTGATGTTGAATCCTTTTACATAATCCTTTAAAAATGTCGCTGCAGTTTTCTTAAGGAACATCCAAGTGAAATGCTTTATTCACAGTAGCATACCTGTTGTGATCCAAATTAACCTACTTTTTTTCGTAAAAATGTCTTGCATTGCACAAGTGCACTCTTTTTATGCATAATGTACATAGGTACATTTATATAAGTGATACATATAGTATTATTTATTAGGTTGTTGCATAATCCAAGGATAAAAGTTGCATGCTGTTGTTGTGGCATATACAAAAATGCTTATTCTATTCATGCTCTATTGTCTTTTCCATTGCAAAACGTTTCAAGAATTATCTGCAAAAGAAAAGACTTTCTTTACAAATTCCTTATTTTCCATCTTTCGAAAACACAGTGGCAGTAAAAGCGTATGTAGTGGAGGCGTCAAGCTGTTGTGGGAAGTAGAGAGAAAGACTTTTTAATCTACATCTACATACTATACCCAAATACAACGTGAGCATTCCTTTTCCCTGGTGATAGTAAAATTTGCTAAGGCCGCTTTGGTTTCTTTTTCCACCTTGTTCCAGCAGAGTGGAAAACGCTCCACTTGTGCCTTCTTGTTATAAACAGCCAGTGACTCTGGGAGAGTTGTCGTAGTTGAGCTGCAGACTTGGTTCATGCTAGTTCTACCGGTTTGACTAGCATTTTCTTATCCCATCTCTCTCTCTCTCTCTCTTTCCTGAGTGATATCTGATCATCATACATAATTTCAATTGGGGCATATAGTATACAAGATACAATTAAGTAAAAGTTTACATTTTGAATACAACACCCAAAACGGGGTCTTCTTTGGGATAAAATGCAAATCCAAAGAAATATAACAATATTTTACATAGCAAACTTTTGGCTCAACGCCTCTCCCCAAGTGGAATTAACTTTTACCAAGTTTAGGACATAAAGTAAAGTAGTGACAGTGTGACAGACAGAGAGAAAAACTGCAGTGTAAATAAAATACATTGAAAATCAACCCACTAAATAGCTCTATTTCCCTTCTCACCCAAGAGACGCAAGCCTCAACAACTTCCAAACCCATATTTACTACTAAACAACACACATTAAAAGAGAGAGTCAACTTGTCATTCACCATTCGGGCCAACAGTGATTTGTCTGCGTGTGAAAACTCTTGAAAGCATCTCTCCGGTGAGAATCATTTAGCTTTAATTTGCCTTCATGTGGGAGTTAGGGACGGGAAAATACGCTTTCTGTTCCATCCATGCACGCACTTATTTTTATAGGGAAGGCAATCAACTAAATTTATAATAGAGAAAATGGGTGTTTGGGAGCCAGTCGTGTGGTGTCAGTATTGGTGAAAAAAAAAAAGACTGAAGTAGTTTGTTTATGGAAACGACAAGTCCTACAGTTTAATCTATTCAACCCTTCCTTCCAATATAACAGCTAAATTCTTTTTGCATTCGGACAAGTAAAAAAGGAACAAGGGCATTGTCAAGAGCGTTTGCATCAAACTGTTTTCTTTCCTTCATTTGGTGTTTACTTAAAGAGGGATCTCAATCTGGAAACTAGATCTTCCGGCTTGGATTTGCGAAGAAGGAAAGGACAACAATCAAGAGAGAGGCGGTAAGATGATCATCATGATTACTATTATTAGCATAACTTACATTCACACGTACACACAGGTCCAAAACTGGAATTATAGCTTTTACCAGAGAAAATTATGGGTTTGGAGCGTGGTTATCGAAAGTATGTGCATAAAAATGGGTATAACTTGTTCTCGGGAAATGCAACCATATCGTAACAATCTCTTGGTACATTTTAGGGTTGGAAAAGTAACTATGCTATGTAAATTGCAAACGACTTGGAAAAAGTGGTGAAAGTTGTGTGTGGTGGAGCAAAACGTACAATTTTTTTCATATGCACACACATTTTGTAACCTTGGTTTTCTTGCACACAAAAACACATAAAAAAAGTTGCCAGTAAGCGTAACAAAACTTGAGGCAATTTCTCTCTGACTTTTCCTTCCTTATCTTGTTTCGAGACTTTTGTCCCTTTTTTATACTTACCCGATGCATATTACAATCACACATGTACTTTTCTTCTGGCAAATAAATGTAGCCTTTTTTTCTAGAGTTTTTTTGTAAATTTTTCTTACATATTTTTTTTATAGTTGTGTCTACATATTTTCAATGCTAAAGTACACATTTGAGACAAAGAAAAGGGTCATTAGTACTACAAGAAAAGGAGAAGAAGCGTTTAAGCCTAGTTTTTTTTGTGACAAGGGGCGAAAAAGAGCTGTCACAAGGTACTACATACTTATACCCACACAAAATTCATATATGAAGTAACAATCAGACCGTGTATTTTGCCAAAGGGCTCAAAAACACGAAACCAGACAAAAATTCTCATTTGATTTTAACCAAAGATCTGCTGACTTTGTTTCCCTTGAGTTATCTTTTCATGATCCCAAAACTAGCTGAGATTTGTTTCCTCTGGCAGTCCCAAGCTTTGTCTTGAGATTCACAATTATACGGTTAAATGTATGTATCACTTATTTTCCAGTCTGGAATAGAATTCCATTTCAGCTGGGTCTTCCCGTACAGCGGATAAAAGCTATAAATATGCCAATTCTTTTGTGACTCTATCAATGACTAATTTCTTTCTTGACTCCAGCCCCATAGACCGTAGTCACCCATTTGGTTTTTATAAAGGACAGGAAACCATGTTAGTATGGAGATTATAGCCCGTGTAAAATACGCATAAGCATAAAACTTTACAGCATTTCATTCATTCCTTAGATTTCTCATCATGTGTGTCATTACATATATACGACTTAACTACTAAACGCAGCATTTACGACCTCTAAAAACTTAAAAACCTTTTATGTAAGCAAGCTTGCATGTGAGTTCATAGGGAGTGAAAGTTTACGAGAACACGCCATGCCGTTGTTGACTGTAAAATAATGTCTGTTCATATAAACCTTGTAAGAAAGGCAAAAGGGCTTAGAGCCATAAAGATCCACATTTAATAAGTTACTTATTGGCACCTAATATTGAAAGTGCTCTCTTGCTTTTTACTATTCTTACGACTTTCTTTGCTACATGTCATTCACTTGAACTAGAAGATGACTTTTCGTGGAATTCCCTTGTTGACATTGCATAATCCACTCTTTCTTATTTTAAGAAGGTACTACAAATGAGACATTACACTTTCATGGTGAAATGTGCGAGTATGTTTGTGGAAAAGTCAGTATTTCAGTTTATGATGCGCAACTTGCAATGCTGCTGACGCAAAACAATTAAGTCCTAGAGCGCCATTCAATGAACTTTAACTGAAAAAGATTCAAGGTGCCCCAGTGGTGTGCAAATTTATTTGCTAGTGGGCGGATTCCCTATTAAAAGGATGGACGGGGAGAAAGTATATGAGAAAGGAAAGAGAAAGTTGGATTATTGTAGGTATATGCATTGTCCAATATTTATCGCAAGCTATATGCATTTGCCAATTCTTGTGAATATTACATATGTTAAGATGACATTGTCAGGATTTCACTGCAATGCTTGAAGCCTTGGGTGTACCGGACGGGTAATGTTATTTATTATGGATTTTGCACCTACATTTATTCTATATTTCCATTCAATGGCAATACTTTCAAATTATATATTATTGCGTTTGTACTTGTACAGAAGGATTATTTGGTTGTCAGTTTCATCACACTTTTGTACTTTTTATGTTGTACTAAAGATGCTCTCCACAATGGATAATACAGCCAAGGCGAAAAAAAGAAGCTGGCATTTCTTTGTCCGTTAAAAGGTTCATTATGGCAAATCATTGGGAAATCTACCGGCTGCGTACAATTCAATGCAGCATTTATTTGTTGTGATGAAATAAGAAGCGAGATCTGTACTTTCCTGAAATAGCAAAGGTTGATATATATATGTAATATTTATGTTTATACTGTTTCATGTAGTTTTTGTACACTTTCTTGCGAAATAAAGAGAAAATGAGTAATGATGATGATGAGGCATGTACATCCACGCTCACAGTTCTGGATGACCTTTTACTGTACTTTTTTGGAACTGTTTCAATTTCATAATGTAACCAAGAATGTAATAATAATATTTGATGAACAGCAGAAAAGTGATGGGCAAACTTAAAATTGGATTCAGTCTGGATTTTGGTTTTCAAGGAAGTTTGTTATCAGAATGGAGTATGTTCACAAAGTCTCCTTTATAAATTTCAGGTGTGTACTAGCATAAAATTATAAGGACACGTTTCCTTTTCGACATTTGACATGACCCCATTTAAAAGTTTGTCTGAATTGTCAACCTGTAAAATCACATTGACACAAAGATATACCAAAGTCGGAAATTGTTGCAGAACTTGTAATAGCGAATATATTCTTGGAAAATGTTCATAGAAACTAAAGTTGCCTATAGAAAGCAAGTTTATATTCAGATTTTGTCGAGCAAATCTGAATTAAAATGCGGAAAATCCTTTTCCTTCTGTGTCTCCTTCATCTTCATGCCGCCCACATTTGAAAATTGAATATTGAGTTTAAAATGAAATAAAGTATGTGAAGGTAATGGAGGATGTTAATAAAGTGAACGCAACTCGTTACTTGAGCAGGCAACTCGACTACCGTATAATTAATTTAACTTGGGAATTGGAGGGAGCAATGAAATATTGATAAGAAATAATTAGCTTTATCTTGGGAACTCAACAATTTTATTAAAAAATGGAGCAGAAAATAATAAGACATGGAGTCGGATTGATTTTTAGAGTGAAAGTAAAGACATGAGACAACAGCCATGAGTGCTTTTATATCACATCTGAAATTTCTAGTATTATGATCGGGGGCTTTGTATTAGTGAATATAGTTGTAACTCTTGAAGGAATGGCTTTTGGGATTTATTAAGAAATACAAGTGTGCGCATAATGAGCCTCCAGCCGAGCAAATTATCTGATGGAGATGTCATCTGAAATATTGGGAACGTTTTGGGAAATAGGCGAGTCAAAAATTTGATTAGTGCCTACGCAGGTTTCAGATGCAAATATGCGTTTTTAGTAGGTTATTTAGTAATTAGTGGTAGCATGCAAATTGTAGTAAGGTGCGTGATGATTTAGAGGAATTAATCTGTGCATGAAAATTTTTAGCCCACGAGTAAAAGGTTTCAGATGCAAATATGCGTTTTTAGTAGGTTATTTAGTAATTAGTGGTAGCATGCAAATTGTAGTAAGGTGCGTGATGATTTAGAGGAATTAATCTGTGCATGAAATTTTTTAGCCCACGAGTAATAATCTAAATCCAATGGGATTTGGTGATTTCATGTTGCGTAGGTTTTTTTTCACCTACAGGCACGTGCTAGAAGCTGTGTGTAATCAAGTAAACTAAATCATTAGTGGACTTTTGTAAAAACCACGCATATTCATACATGCCCTACGTCTGGAGATAACCACTTATGTATCATCCCTGGAGATTTATTTCCCAGCTCAATTAAATTTTACTTTGTCTGGAGGCGTTTTCCAGATAATTTTTTGCTCCTTTTTAAAACACATGGCAAAACAGAACCTTTCCTTCCGGTGTACGCTTGGTGAAGGGCCTGTAAAACTGTAAAAACAAAAGGGATGGTTTTACTTACAAAAAATATCGAATTTATCGGGAATAAATCCTTATAACCAATTTGTCCTAATTTTATCAATGTTACATATAAGGGGATATTCCTGTTACTTATAAAAACACATTGTATTCATAGAAATAGCTCTCAGCTATCAGACCCGGCTTGTATTTTGCAAGTTTATGCTCCATGCACGAGCTTGAATTTCAACCCTTTTGATGCAACACCCAATTGTATGGTTTCCCAAGTTAACCTTAACACAAAAGATAAAATGTATGTTGAAATGACCCGTATTCTGAAATCTGGAGTGCGTGCACTCTTTTCAAAAAAAGGAAAAGGGTATATGTCAACAATTGTAAAAAACGCAGGATGCAATCTTATATACCATGTCAATCTCAATTTTACATCGTGTTTTCCAATTTCACTACATATCACAAGTCATTTCTTTTTATGTTTGCATAAAAAAGTTAAATAAATGTACAATCATAGTGCGTTGCGGTGGTTGTACAGGTTTTTGTGGTTGTATCCTGCGGTTTAGTCTTTTTGTGCTTTGTGTAGCAAAGTATTGTGATTTTCGTCTGCTTTTGTGCTCTTCTCATGCGTGCGGTGTGAAATAATCAAACAATAGATGAAATGTACATTTAAATAATATCTTTTGCTCAGAGAAACGAAACTCGTAAAAATGATACTTTTTCTTTACAGACACTTTTCTTTTCTTTATAAGCAAGTTGTTGTGTGTAACCTTCACATTTGAACCTTTTCATTGGTACACAGGTTAAACAAGTGAAACTTGAAAGCTTTTACAAATGGTGATGCACGCATTGTGTATATCACCTGCATACCAGTTCTAGTTCAGGGGAATGCTATGTTATGAGAACAATGAGAAGGGTTGAAGCGTTGTTGAATACAATTTTTCAACGCTGTCTCATTCGTCTGTATACCACTTTTTAGCTTTTTAGCTGGTGTAAAGTGAAACTTGAAAGCTTTTACAAATGGTGATGCACGCATTGTGTATATCACCTGCATACCAGTTATAGTTCAGGGGAATGCTATGTTATGAGAACAATGAGAAGGGTTGAAGCGTTGTTGAATACAATTTTTCAACGCTGTCTCATTCGTCTGTATACCACTTTTTAGCTTTCTAGCTGGTGTTATCTTCTTGTGAAGTCTATAAGCTCCATACTAAATACTCACAAAAGCAGTGACAAAATGAAGTTACATTTCCTAAAATCTTAAGATTAGGTGAAAATTTGGGAGTTTAAATATTCGACCATTTGACCCATACATTAACTTTGTATTTACCTCCAAACGTTTTTGCTATTTTTCGATCCTTAACCGCATGTCTGTCAAGTTGACCTACGTGTATATCTATATCCTAAAATAAGAGATGCTGCCCAACTTGTCTATTTACGAAGTTTGAAGTGAATCAGACACTCAAGATATACCGTGTTCCCAGACAGAAAGAAGGGATATTTATTGATATATTGAAGAAAGTGATACATTGCTTTTGTATGTTGGTAAATTGATGTAGGTGTCCAGGTTTACAAAAAAATGAAGAAAAACGGGGAAAGAAAACATAATAACTCATACTTATCCACACAATTTTTACCGAATATTATAATACATATCTTTATCTCAAAGAAAAAAAACAGCCCAGCATGCGGAGTCTCCATCATTCCATGAAAAAAGTCATTTACTACTAAAGTATTTGCAAGTAGGCAAACGAGAGAAATGTAGGATGTAAATGTGGAGGCAACTGGGTGTAAAGTTCATATTTTTCATATGGTGTCTTTATCAAATCATGCAAGAGAGACAGCATATATATGTATTTACATGAGCTAGTTTGGATACACAAATGAAAATTCACTCAATACTAGGAATTTCGTTTTTTAGGACTTTGTATTGTTAATTTTGCCCTTGAATTCCACATTATTTAAATGCAAATATGTAGGTTTCTCATCTGTACGGCAGAATACCAACCCTAGGCTTGGATATATTTGGAGAGTGTATTAACCTAGAATATACCTATAAAGAATCCAATAATAGTAAGGTTCATCCTCAAGGGCAAAATGAGACATAAGATGTAACGGAAGTATCAAAATAATTAAAAGTTTGAGCGATGATGCATGTAGGTAGATTTTATTAGTAATCCTAATCTCCAGTAAGGTTATTAACTCATTATTAGGTATGGCGACCTTCGTGTTGTGATGATACGTACTGAATGTATGTACATGATAGGACTACTGTCTCAATCACATTCCTTTAAATCCTTAGAAATTTTCCATTCAGAAAACCTACATAGTATGTGTAAAACCCTATAAAGTTACAGGTGTCTTTGTAGACATCTATACATATTGATTTCTTGTTTGAGAAGCAAAACGAGATGGAAATCTTTTTTTAAACTTTTATTAAATAAGGAAAGTTCTAAAATTCCTAAAATTCCTTTGTTTTTTGTATTTTTCATTGAAGAAACTTTTTGGGCTTATTTTTCCTACTTTCTCTGTGAACAAATCACTTTTCAAAGCATTTTCAAATCGATTGCTTACCAACTCGTTATTTATGCATCAAGAAGGAAGCTTTTTAGAGCTGCTGGCATTTTTCTTAACTTTTTTGCTTCCTAATTAGGTGAATAATAGCTAGACTTTATCTAAATTGACTTACCAGCTTCCAATAAAAAGTATTAGTAAATTTAGGTATTTTCAAACCTTGTGATAAATAATTTTCTAACAAGACCTTGTTTGCTTTTGAGATATGTATTGTCTGAGATACTTGATGTTTATTATTTGGCGGCATCATCACATCTTTAATCTATCTTTGTATCAAATACACACGTTCTAAGAAAACGGAACTGGAAAAGTTTCCTTTCTGATCGTGTGTATTTTGATCTCTATGGCAAAACAACGGAATAAAAGATCAATGGGTAGAAAATTGCTTAAATCTATAAATAAACTTTCCTTAAGTTATATATATTACATACCTAAATACTTTTAAGGACAAAATCACTATCATCCTATATGCTTGACTTTGAATTTAGTATTGAATTTTAACTAAGTTGATAGGCGCATTTACAATAAATAGTAAAGTGGATCTTATCATTGAAATTCTGCTTTTATATGGTAAATAGTTGACGAAGGACACGCAAGAAGCTACAACTCACGCATGGTTCCAGTGTAAACGAAATAAATTTGCCATAAAAAAGTTAGTTTCCGTTTATACTGCATAAACAGCACATCTGTATTCTGTATACCAATAACATGAACTAAACATAAAAAATGGATAACGTATTTCCACAATTTTCTCCGAAACGGTCCAGGTTTTTCCTTATCTATAAAAAGAAAAGAGGAAAACATGTCCGTCAAAGGAAAAGATAATTATGTTTGAATTACAACTTCCTCAAAATGAAGATGAGGAAAATCAGTAAAAAAAGGAAATCATTATACTGTGACGAGAACGGCAAAAAAAAAGCAAAATAAAATCTCTTTTTCGTAGTAGTACCTATCTAAACTGACAATCATATTAATGTACTTACTTAAGCCACCTACCACTATACCCAAACTAATACGGAATTTATCAAGGGAAGAAATGACATAACCTATCAAATTCTATACGTCAAAAGGAAAGTATCCCAGACCCGCATGTAACCTCAAAATAGTCATGATGACTTAAAAGATGGCATGAAATTTTTAAAGGCATCTATCAGAAATTAACCCAGAAATGAATGCATGCTTTACTTCACGTCTCAGCTCTCAAAAAAACCTGTTTTAACTATTTAGGCAGAAAAATACAATAATTCAGTACGCATCCACCTTTTGATAAAGCAACCAACATGCATGACTTTTGATAAAAAATTCATTCCTTCCTCGATTTCTTAGAAAAGCAAACCTTTCTGGGGGTAAATGCCATATGTGTAAATGCTCATACTTTGGTAAGAATGTTATATCTATGGTATCCTGTAGTTTTTAAATGTCTTGAAAGCTTCTTCTTTGCACGCGTGCACAGTGCATACACAATGCGAGTCTCCAGTCTCGAAGGGAAAATAAACAGATTTTGTGCTCTTTTCTCTACATCCTTTATCCCTTTTATAGGTCTTCCTTTCTCCAAAGAACAATTTGGGACTAGTTGCGTATTGCTCATCTCTTGGTATTTTTAAAATCTCGTTTTGCTGCATGCATTCGACTCGCCCTAAATGGTTGTAAACACAGACTGGGTTCTCTCTAGTATCGTTCTGATTTATACGATTTACTACAGAAGTGTATTTGAACGTCTTACCAAACCTTATAACGTTTATGCATGATTGTTGGTCGAAATAAAGTAGAATGGGGAATTTAGTTGTTTTATAATGCAAAAATTGCTATTGTTGCTGTTTTATTATTTACAAACTGTTTTAAAAATGTGTCAAATTTAATACCATGTTATATTAGCGGGCTCTTTTGATTGAAAAGAGAAATGAGCACTGTGTAAATTAAATTAAACAGAGGCTGAGTGCTTCAATGAACGCGAGCCAAATGGTTTTATAGGTTACATTTTAAAAAACAGCCTGAAGAAAGTATAGTGCTCACATAAAGACACAGACTTCTCGAATGTGTACTACATCTTGTGTTTTTCCATATAACATGTGTACTTGAATGCTATCACATACAATTTGTCATATACGTCTTGAAACGCTTTTATGTAGAAATAATGCAAGCCAAGGTAAAATTAAGCATGTATCTTGTGGGGCTTTAAAAGGTTAGATGCTTTATTAAGAGGAATAAAGTAAATTCCAGCGGTTACTACTATTTGGAAGCTCTTAAGAAATTGATGAGAATGGGTACGTTGTAAGAAATGATGAACTTAAAGTAAAGTTGACAAAAAACCGCAGTTATCATCCCATGCCTGTGTATAAGCTATGCAGCAAACTTCCCCATTAATTTTTGTCTCATCTTGATTTGTCTTTCGAGTAGAATCCAATGCCACAGCGACTTTCATAATGAAAGGAGAGGGAGAGTAATATACCGTAACTAAAACAGCCTTGAGCTTTGCTATAGCAATTGGGAGAAACGAATAAGAAAAATATACGTTGTTTTGTGTAATATTTGTGTATTTAGAGTAAGTGAAAGCCGCAAGGACGAGAGACTTGTATTTAGTGCACACACACACAGTGCATGTTTGAGGAGTTAGTGGATCTGTGTGTGGTGCGTGCAGTAGTCATAATAAGACAACAAGGTTTTTTCCCTTAAACAAAACCCAGCACAGTTCTAATGGACCACTCACTGATTCCTGTTATTACTTTTATTTTCTAGCCGCGTGAATAAGACTGTGCACGCTTTTTCTCTTACTGATTAAACACTTGAAGCATATTAAGAGTCACTAGTGGGGAGCAAACTTGAATGTTTGATTAAACATTGCTTTTTCTCCTGCTTTCCTTATAGTTGGGTACACTATTTATTCACTAGTTGCATAGGACTTTCTCCGTAGGTTTGCTGGTTGTGTTTTGACGGTGTATTGCCTATGGGTAGTCGGTGGAATGCCTTGTTTTTATAATATGAATACATACATAGTTATTATGGATTAGAAAAAAACAGAGAAAAGTACGTTTATGGGTTTACAATAGCTTATAGCGCGTATATCATTATGATGATTGGAGAAAGCAATGAAAAAATACAAAATGTAACGAGAATAACTAATCACTTAAACATGTTTCTCTGTTGGAGGACAAGAAAAGACAGAAGAAGACCGAACCAAGGCTAATGGAATGAGGTTTTGGTATGTATGCATATCTGTAATATCAGTATCCTTCTGCACTCTTAATTTTTTACAATGATGTTTTCATAAGCTGCAATTTATGCTTGCATAAGCAATTTGACGACATTGTATCGGTTTGTGTTTGAAATTACAATTTACGTCAAATTTTCAGTTTGCTCTAGTAATGTACTACTGAATAGTCAACCGCATGGTTGAAGATATTACAAAATGAATATTGTCAATAGCGCTCGATTTGGAACATTGATGACATATGAATGCTTGAATGAATGAATTAATCAAGATTACTTGTATGATAGGGTAATTTGAGAAAACTGGAAGTAACAAAGAAAGAGAAAGACACAAGAAGGGCATCAAATGAATTCAGAGTGAAAGTAAAAATGTAGCGCATAGTTGCTGCTTATGTTTATTTATGTATGTTCACTAGATTTGTATACACACAGGTTTGTTTAGAGGCTTTACTTACTCTGGTAAAAATAATACTAGAGAAACTGTGTTGGCAGCTGTAGTATGGTACTCTGTTAATTATCACAATCTGGCAGATGAAAACGGTGTGGTAGGGAGAGAAGGGTTATGCGAAATACGAGAAAGAAAATAAGGTTTTCGCGTTGTGGTGAAAGTAT
>JAHZNG010000833.1:0-13259 GCA_027744375.1 Orchesellides sinensis
TTCGTTAATAAAATACCATTTTATTTTTGTTCGTTTGCTCTTTTTCGAGAGCATCAACAAAACATCCTCCTTTCTCATTTCCTTGCCTGTTCTATTGTTCCATAAGGCCTAAACCATATTACCTTATGGCTTCTCCATGCCGTGCAATAATAAAGTGTGCACTACATAGCTGCCTTGACGGGTTGAATAGTAGCGTGAATATTTGCCCTCAACCCTTAGACATTTTTCAACCTCATCAACACCAAACAAAGAAAGTGTTGAAGTTTTTGACAAAACACAAAAACTCCATATATCCTATTGCGTGTCTTGTGGTCTGTTCTATCCTTCATTCACCATATATATTTACAAGAGATGTGAAATGATATAAATCAATGTGTGCCCATAAAAAAGGTTCATATCAGCACCTAAAATAATAAAGTCATGTCTCCCCGTTTTCGCGTAATTTAACCATGGGCCAATATTGAATTCACAAGCCAAACCAAAACTGAATTTTGCTTTATTAGCTGACTCGTGTTGCAAAGCAGTTCACTTTTTATATGTTATTAGCGTCTATCACATAAACATTTAAACATTTGCATAATAGCTATATTGTAGTTGATATATCCGAGAACGTAGATTATAGCCAGAATTAAATGGAATGAATGCTGTTCATTATATTGTTATCACATGCTAGCCGCATATGAACTTAGTAGAGTACGGAAAAGTATATGAAATGGAATGCGTCTTGTTGTGCTCATTTATCATTATCACAAGTTAAAAAGCGTACATGAATGTATATCGAGTAAAAACGAAAATGAGCAGGTGCCTAAGCTTAAAAGCATAATAATGCAGTGCCTTGAGGAAGTAAAATACTTTATCTCAAATGTCACAACACAACAGTCTTGCCTTCAACATGAATGTTTATGTATGCAACAGTGGCAAATATGCCCTCCTTTTGTACATGAAACAATAATGAAAGTTGCTTACAAGCCAAAACCCGATACGATAGTCATACTTGTATATCTCTAATACAAAAATGAACACACACACAATTATATCTTGAAAATTTGCATAGCTTTTCCATTCGAATAATTTAAAAGCAAACGCTTTAATTCCCTCTACGCTGCTTTTCTTCATTAAAAAATGAAAATTCGGCTCGCGATAACGGAAAGGTAATTGCAGTCAAACGACAAGGTAGGGTATTAGAAGAATTAAACACGACCGAAATAAAACTAATAGAGGGTTCCTTGTGCGAAATGGATTAGGTAAAAGTTGTATGTATAAATGATTCTATTAAGAACTTTGTATAAAAATCGAACATTTATTTCAAAGTCCTTTGATAAAATATTTTGGTTAATATTTTTCCATGCGTAAAATGGCTAAGAGGATTAAATACACAAAGACGTGTACATGAAAACTGAATTTACTATTATGCTAAAGAATAAGCCCCAAATTTTTTGTCACATGCTTTCGTTAAAAATAAACAAATATTAATAACCTCATGCCATGATGACAAATCTTTCTCCATAAAATACTCATGACCGAAAACTTCTTCCAAAGTTATTATAGCAGCTCAATGGAATGTAAAAGGCGACAAATATTTTTCTATAAATAGAATTGTTTACATATTTCTGATAACAAAAGAAATAAGAAATGACTGACCTTGCGGCATTATGGGGACTTTCTTTGGAACAGGAACAAAGACGCTCTGCTGGCCTCCCACAGTTGTAACAGATGTAGCATTTGGAGCATTCATAGAGGCCGCTCCAGGCAAGGAAATCCCACGCCGCACCATGTCCACAGAAACAGCCCTATTTCTCCTGGTCCCTTCAATCACTTTTGCCACGTCTTCATTAAGCGTTTCTCCAAGTCGTGCAGGGGCTCTTTGGTGACACCCCTGCTCCGCTGTCTGACTACTAAACGTCGGTTCATGAAGAGACAACTTGTGATTGTGAGGATGTGAGGGCCCTTGATGGTAATGGTATTGTTGCGGGATGTTAAGCAACGCCGGTTTGGGACTGCTATGGCCAGGTGTGATTAGTTTGGCAATGTAGGAAAGCCCCTTCCCATATCTCTGATCTGCAACAGCATCAAGAAGTCCACAAGTTGAAATAGCTTCACGAAGTGGGTGATGACCTACAAATAGATTGAGAATTTATTGTGCATGGGCAACAACACTCAATGAGTCGGAATACGTTATTTCCAACAACAATAGCGACCAAGTACGTTCAAACCATTTATTTGATACTCCGTTCCAATCATTTGCGCATTCCTTATTCATCAATTTCAGTACTGAGCATACCTCAAGATGAGGAGAAAGACCTCATTTATGTACATAAAATATAACGGTTTCCACCACTTATCAATGAATGATGATGAGGATGTTGATGCCACAACTGCCACATTGTACAAAAAATATCGTCCGAAGGAGCGAGACTGACTAATGCATCACCAGAGGATTTCCTTTTTTTAGAGAGCGATCCACTTTATCCCGAAAAGATGAAGAATAAATACGCGCTCAAATCCCAAATTCCATCCCGTTTTAATAGAGAAACTGTTCCTTTGAGTTATACACCGTTGCGTTACCTGCCTCTGTAATTCGAAATCGATTTTATGATTGGAGAGAAAGAGAAATAACACTTTTTAATAGCTTAACCCGTTCACATATTATATAAAAGTGTACACTGTTCCATACAAACATATGTATGGATGTACTTGCTAAAAAATTCTGATGTGGGCTGTGTGTAGCTGCAAATGAATTATTCAAGGGTTTACACCCCAGACTATAGGAGTAGACGTTATTATAACCTCTTTGTGAACGGGAAAGGCGGATTGTACGCTTAAACTCTTGTTCTCTCTTACATAATATTCCCTATTTTACACTAGTTATCCTGGAACTGTATGTTCTTTTTCTCCCTAGAAAATATACCGTGAAAAACGTAGGTATGTATATATAAGGGGAAAATGATGATGTACACATACATGCACACTTTACGGGTTCCAGAAGAGAAGTCACTACATTTTCAATTAGTACAAGAAGGGATAATAATAGAAAGAAAATGGATGGAGAACGAAGTTCAATTCAGAAAACTCCACTTTTTCCATATAAAGTATAAACCCATTCAGTATTCATTGAAATGACTGAATGAATTACATTGCTTAGAGAAGGTAACATAGCACACAGAGCTTCATTTTTCAACGGAGAAGGAAAAAACTACAAGGTGTCCGACAAACCGATTGAAAATGCGTTAGGTCTCAACAAGCAAGGAAATTACAACAGAGAAAAGAATTTACCAAAAAGGTAAGAGTCAGTCAGTAGTGCGGTGTGTGGCAGTAGGTATCTCAGCTCTCAATTTAGTCCTTAATGAAATATGCATTTAATGTGATTTCGAAAAGAGAGAAAGACAGCAGAAGAAGGCTCTCCACGAATAAGAGTCAGTCAGAAGTGCGGTGTGTGGCAGTAGGTATCTCAGCTCTCAATTTAGTCCTTAATGAAATATGCATTTAATGTGATTTCGAAAAGAGAGAAAGACAGCAGAAGAAGGCTCTCCACGAATAAATACGCACGGGAGAGTGAGTAGAAGCACACCAGACAATGAAAATAAAAACAAGCATACTTATGCCTTTCAAAGAGAAAGGGACAAAGACAGAAGAAATATAATTAAAGTGATTAAATGCCAGTTTGATAGTATGGAAAGAAGAGAGCAAAAGGGTAACAAAGAAAGGAAGAAATGTTTTGTAGGTTGCGACAAGCGGTTTTTTGTGCACAGTAATTGATGAATTACATTAAAGCACAGGTCACATAATATTACTTCATCTCAGGCACGTGAATAGTACTCAGCACGGGGTGAAATGGATGCGTGTTTGTGAATGCTCACACATCAATTCAATTGCATAAAATCATCTTAATCTTAACCATATTAGGTTAATATTTTGAAATCGTGTAGTATACAGTCAGGAAACAGAAGCTAAAAACGTATAGGTAAGCATAATGATGTAATTGAGTTAAAATGTCTTTCGTCTTTCAATCAGAATTTATACAGAAGCAACATTAATAAAAAAATATACATATCAATAGGATTTCCTAACCTATTAACCCAAACCACCCATTTTGAACATTAATAACAAAAAAACACAAAAACATCTCCATCTCCTGGATTTTCTCGATTAGTCAATCAGTAACGGAAAAACCGTTGATTCATTATTTGTAGCCTAGACCATAGAACTACAGTTGACACTGCAGATATACAAAACCTACCCGTACTCAATGTCTGTTTCTCATTTCCAAGACTCGCTATTGACGTTATTATTACCTATCACATACGTTTTTGTATTGCCCTACTTAAAACTAATTTGGCATTTACAAACTTAAACTCAATTTTCTTGTTTTTTTCTGCCATAGCCCTAAATTAAATTTTCTTACTATACATTTTCGAAAAATTAAATTAACATGAGAAACTCTCTTAATCTTAAATGGCATATCTTAGAACACATCTATATTTGAATACTTTTGTACTTTTATGTATAAAATACCACGACCAAATCTACCAACACAAAGCATGTGGGTGGACTGATACTAATAAGTGCAGACATTATTTGGAGAAGTGTCCTTTTAGTTTGGTTCCCATCAAGTGATTCCTTCCTTATTACCCTTGTGCACTCCGCTCCATGAAGCATTACGAAGCTTTAGCTTATCAAATTACGAACCTACAATAAAGTAAATACAATATACACATACATAACATATTATTATCATTAGGCAATGCATGGTATAATTTGATTCACACGCAAATGGGTTATGCACGATACTTTCCCAGAATCGGAAATGTCTCTTTCCAATAAATTGAACTCACTCGCAATAAAATGGAATAATGTATCTTTTTGTGATTCATTGTTTTCCAATGCGTCACGACAATGTTTTCTACGATCAATTCATCTCACTGAATGGATGGCTAAGTAAAGAGTTTTTTTATGTAATAATGTATGAGGCAACATATGCTATTTTGCTATATAGCATGCCTGGATTCCGGAATGCTTTGATTGTCACTGGCATTTGGCATGGATATGCCATGTCGTGCCACGCCATTGACTGGAATGATCGACGTTCACACATGTAGCATTCCCTCAAGGAATAACGGATTGTGATTGTACATATATCTGTATGCACCAAGTACATCCACTCCACTACTTTCTCCAGCAACAATAACCTGATACGTCTTAACTCACAGCAGAGCATATGAATAGGAATACAACATTATATCAGATCTTTTTGTATTGATATGTCACAGCGGGAACGTGAGCTTTACATACTTTGATTTTCATCCTCTCTCGAGAAAACAGCCAAATAAAGTAAAATACTTGTCCTTTTACTCCATGTTTTATAGTAGCCTATGCACAAATACATGTAACTAGGTGTGCGTGCTCTTACCAGTGCTTTCTCTCCTGTCACTAACGGACCCATGTATTAAATTAGAATTCTCCTTGTCTTGTCTTCTTAAGTCGCAAATGGAATATCGTGAAGGTGTGCGTGTTCTTACCAGTGCTTTCTCTCCTGTCACTAACGGACCCATGTATTAAATTAGAATTCTCCTTGTCTTGTCTTCTTAAGTCGCAAATGGAATATCGTGACAGAAATTCATGACATTACATTTACTTATTTTTCCAGACAAAAAATAAGAACAATAATAATCCACTAATACACGGAAGTCATCCTTAGGTATTTGGAGTGATGTGATGTACATATAACGAAAGTGATTAACTTTTACCTCTGTTTCGTTTTCCGCTGATCAATACTAATGTAGTTCATATAAATCATAACGAAATTGCGCCATTCAGTCAAAAAAAGTCTAGCTTTTTTGTAGAGGAAAGTATAATTACGTATAAATAAATAGATATACATCATTATTGTGATTATTCAATATGGTCTTCCGTTCTCATCATTTCATAGTTGATTCCTCTATTTTCAGACAAATGTACGGAAAAGTCATTATTATTCGCGTAGGTATACACAATATGCTTTGTCACAGAGAAATCTTTACATTTGCTCTTTTAACCTTTTCTTCTTTATCACTGGATGTGACTGCATGACTGCATGCATGACAGGATAAAAATACACGAGAGAGATCCTTGTTTTTATAGAAGTAGCAACCACTTACAAGGAATCTAATGTAACTAACGTGAACGTGATTTATCGCCTATCTGCCCCGATTTCAATCATCTAGAACTCTCAGGCGTCTCAACTCAACAGCACTACAATAGTAAAGCAGTAATACACACACAATATGAAAAAGTACTCGGAGAAGACTAACAAAAGGCTAGTCATTTGTTTAGAGCACTATCTACTGCCCACAAAAAGTCTTTTTCCTTTATCTGACCTTTATTTTTTTTATCTATTACGTTAGAGAAAGTACGTACCTCTGTTGCAATGCTGATGGGAGTGTCGCCTTGGTGTGTCATTGGGCGATATTTTGGGCTGAGTAAGAATTGCTGGCATTGTTCTGGACCGGATTAGTCTTTTTGGATTAAATTTCCGAATTGGCTTCTCCGGTGAGCCTGCAACGCTGTCACATGTTACGTCAAATGGTGCTATGGAAGGTCTTGGCGAAACCCTGTGGGTGGGAATACAAATCCAAGAATGAATAATTACCAAATAAATTGAAAACTGACTTTTAAAAATAAAAGCGGTGAAAGAAGGTCTGATGACTCAAAAGCTATTGGTTCTATTTTAGAAATTCAGCATTCATTTTGTGGTGTTTCCTGACTTTGCAGTTTGCAATGCTATAATCTACTTTTGTAAGGAAATACAAGTCAGACATACTGAGTTTGGATTACCACTCCACTTTTCTAAGCATTAAATTTATTTTCAAGATATGTCTGAGGTCAGTAACATAAGCCACCAAAAAAGGTTGGCATTAAGTCAATTGAGAATCCTATACCCATACCCATTCCTTTACACGTGACGAATGAGACTACGTATCCTAACCTAAAAAAGCACGTTTTTCGCACTAAAAAGAAAATAAACTTTTTAGCAATATCATTATTTATCACCTTGTAAAACTCGAGATAAAAAAGGGGTTACTCTAAGAAGAACGTGTTTGTAGAAAAAGTAAGGAAAACTTTTTACGTTAAAACAGAATGTACAGCATAAAAGAAAAAAGATGAAAAGGGAGAATATCTTTATTGTAAAAAGCTAAAGTAACACCTCATATCTTTTTTTTTGCAGTGGAGCATGTTTACACATCATGTTATTTCATAAAAATGTCTATGTATTTCTACTTACGATGCTTTCCGCTCCCGTTCTTCCTTTCTCTTTTGCACTTTCTTCTTGAGGACCTTCCTCACGCGAAGCATCAAGAAGGCAGCCTTGGCAATTGTCAAGTCCTTCTCTGATGTCGCATCATCGTTAGCATTGTCTTTCATCTGACTCATTTTTGCGGAGGTGGAGTAGTAACAACAAGGAAAAAGAGAAAACTTGTAAAAGCACTTGAACTGGTGAAGACAAGACGAAAATATAATGGGTATACAAGATGAATCAGACGACTAAAAAAGAACAATGTGAATTCTAAATAAAAAATATTCTTATGTATGTTGCCACAATTCACGAAGTGAATATAGCACCACCGTTATCGTCCTCTTGGAACAACAAAGGAACAAATAAGAAAGCATTATTCTTGTGTTGTGTCGGAATGCTATGGTGGTACATCATCAACATCATCCCTTGGCTGAGTTCTTTAAGTTGGGCCACCACCTTGCCACCAACAGCAGCACCCAAAATGAAGTCTTTGTACGTGTGCTAACGAAATCACTGACATTTTCACCTTTCTTTTGACTTTGGTGACTTGAACGTACAACAAAGTTGTGATTGCATTGTACATTCACACTCTCTACAATAATCCATTGTTCTTATTTCACTACTTCCGCCAACATTATCAGTCTTCCTGTATAGCGACATTTGAGATTATATCAAAATTCAAACAAACGTCAATGCAAGAGTCACTAATATTATATATTTTTGGAACGGTCAAACTGCCACAAAATCGAATAAGCATGGGCGTATGGCGCAACTGTAATAGTGGTCGATGGACTAGATAGATATTTTACGTTGGCGTTACAATAAATTGTTACTGGAGAACTAACTAATTGCTATATGTATATATTTGACTATATAGTTATCATACTATAATTATTCAAGGTCTGATTTATATGGATTCCTTCGAAATTCGGGCTTCCCTAACATACTTGGCACAAACCTCAAGCTGCTTTTTCATTCCGTCATCAGTTTTTCCATCACTGAACAAACTCCGAGCCATCATCGTATAATATTACTGGTTATACATAGGTTATGATGTTATTTTACAAACTTACTTTCTCCAACAGATATTACTTTTGTGGAAACTTGATTGGTTTGAGCCAATTGAAGTATGTGTAATATGTATTTGCAGTAATTAATTATAATTGTTTTCTGTTAGAGAAACCTTCACTCTCATTTCACCTTATGTTACAAAACTTTGAAAAAAAAACTATTGCTAAATCAGAGGTACTTCAAGATTAATGATGAAACTTTGGAAAGAAAAGAAAAAATGTGGATGAAAACTAACTGTTTTTCAGTTTAGTTTGTTCACACTTTATAAAAGCTTGTTTTTCTCAATGCATCTTTCATGAATTTTCTTTTCATTTCTCCGAAGAAGGAGTTATGTAGAAAAATGGGAGAAAGTTTTCTTGTTTGGATTTTTAATGCTTGTCTTGTCACAAAAGGAAACAAGGATTGTGCAGTTTTCTTGTTAAAATATCTTCTTTTCTTTCCTCTGGCTGTGACACTTCACCTGCTGATGATGACGCGTGGTTTTTTGTCTTATTAATGCACTATCCACACTGCTTCTTGGGTTTCTCCTTGTCCGTATTATAAGCTTTCTCCTTTTTTATTGCCGACAATAAAACACAATAGAGAAAGTAGATGGTATAACGATGATGATGCTGATGCCGAGGACAAAGTGAAAATTTTCTCGGATCACATCAGTAGCAGTTTTTCGTATCTTCATGAATTCACGACGAGATAATAGTAATTTAGGAAGCCTTCCTAATATGTTTGTTCCTCTTTCTCGATCTTGTTGTCACCACCGCTGTGTACTTTCCCCGAACTGGAAATTTGTTGTTGTTGCTCACAAGGGCTGAATGACGCTTCCTAAGACGCTCCGTCGTCGTGCTGGTTTCTGGTGATAATGAAAATAATAACATGGAGTTACAAATTAGAAAATTGTATACGCTGGTGTGGATTCGGAGAATTGTGTATTAACTGGATAGAAATTATCTGAAGATGAACAGACACTAGGAGATTGTACATACGGAGGGATAGAGCAAAGCGTAACAGCAATTATTATTATTATTTTCTTTACATGATCACAACCTCAATTCCAACTTCCACATAATATAAAAGTAATACAATCCAAATCCTTTCCTAACTTTCTCCATATGGAGTGACAGGGCATTAGCCTAGGACTCGACTGGAGAGATACAGAGTATAAGTCTGGAAATACGGGCTATTATTATTATTTGTTATACAACTGAATAAAGGGGAAGAATGCAATTAAGTAATCACACAAGTTGAAGCGCAACAACAAAAAAGTAGCTTGAATATGAAAGAGTAAAAAGTAGAAATGGGTGATATATGAGAGCGAGAAAGTAGGCTGGCATAGAAAGAGTAGCTTTAGTCGATTTGACATAGTGTACAAATTATGATAGTTCTTTAACGTTGCCTGATGGTTGTCGCCTGACTAACGAAGTTCTACCATGTTATATATAGCTTTAGCCCCATCTTCTATTCGTATTTATGCCCTACAAGCCTCAATTTACTCTCGCTGCAGATCCTTGCGTTCCCTTTTCGCGGAAAACTCACAAAATATATCTGTATAATTAACCGTTAGGCTTGCCGTCCAAACACTATGGACTAAAAAAGCCAAAGATAACAAATATGTTTGTTAATGTCTGAAGGAGAATAAAATTCGACTAAAAAGGAGAAAGATGACGATTAAGCGAAATAGTGAATTTTATACTAAACTCTTATATAAGACGAATTCAGGAATCAAATGTAGGAGTCCTGTCTGGTTTTCGTCTATCTTTTATTTCTAAAACGCTAGCCTGTCCACTATCACCATATATACAGTTTGGTATTCTGTTGTGTGGGGGTATCCATTAAATAATAAGCTGTAGAGAGTTATGGTGCTTTCTCCACACACACACATACATATGGTTCATGCACACTTTCACCAAAACTTGGCTAATACAAGAGCCACACAGTACAGCAAAAGGAACATGACAAACACAAACAACATTGCCACGCCAGAAAAAATACAAGAAAAACGTGGAGATATGGGATTACATCACGCTGGATAATTTAGACGGGCAACCGGTTTCACGGGACAGGTCGATTTGTTTTTCAAGGCATTCTGTATGTATGCTTCTATACGTATCTGCACTAATCCTCTATACTACATGGCTAACAACTTTTATCCAATTATATATTTTCTGCTGACTTGTGTAGTACTCATACATTACTCGTGTTAGGATGTTCATGCCCATACGAATAACAACTTTAATATATTGTGCTTGCAAGTAAGAAAACATTAACGTGAAGATATAGAGAAAGAAAATAAGAAAGCTTACCAAACAGTTAATCGTATAAGTAGGAGGAAAAAACTTGTAAACTTTTTTCTTCTGTTTTGATGATGAAGAAAAAGAAGTTCAAGACATGTACAAGAAGCATTACAATAAATGTGGATAATAATGAACGCGCGCGGGGCAGCGGCAGTTAGTCAGCAAGATTGGGATGGGAAAACGCAATGGGGAATAAGAGAAGGATCAGAAGGATAAAGAAATGAAAAGAGAAAAATGTTATGTGTGTGTAATGAGCTGATGTGCGCTGGAATCCTTTTTTAGTTATAGTTTTTTAAAAGATAGTCCACGAGAGATAGTAGGTATTCGTTTTTTGCTTAATGCATGCGCTACAATCACTAGTTCAGACCTACAGTTAAAGCTCTAGGGGAGAAAGTTGTAGTATTAATATTCCCGTTATGTTTGTACATTATGTATTAGGAAAAAAGAAGGAAGGAAAGAAGTACGAGACGGAAAAATAGAATAGAATGAATGAAACAGAGTCCCAAGTTTCACTTTCCTGTACATTTATGTTAAACAAGAGAAAGTAAGAAAAGTGAAGGAGAGCTAGGGCAGCCAGCCAGCTTTCCTCGTTTTACGTATTAATTCTAAGCCTGCCAGGAATGAACTGAGTGGACTTTGCTATGATGATGACGGTGTAGTGCTAGCATGACTTGGTGGTGGAGAAGGAACGGAGAGAGAACGATGATCTACAAAGATTTCTCCAGCTGCTGCATGGCATGCTTTCCCTTTCTTTTTACATTGCATTTCACATTCCCCTACTCCAAAGTTCAGCTGGTGCCGCGGTGGAGGTACGTATGGAAAGGGTTTCGGTGGAAAACTTGGATTTATAAGAATTTTGTTTTACAATAGATATATAAAGCTTCTTACATTGTAGACAAAGATGCACACGTTTCCACCAGCAGTCCAGCACTTAAACAAAACTGTATAGCAAAAGCTACAGCGGGATTTCCTATTCCGGTTTCCTCTGGTTAGCAGCTGGAGTACTGATACTGCTGCCCTGTACTGATATGCAATGCGATTCTACAAAGCACGTATCAATAGTTAAGGATGTATTCATACAATACAAAAATGCGACAGCACTTGTATCTTTAACCACTGCCACTGCTGCCGCCATTGGAAGACTCAGCATCAGTATCACCACCACATCAAGATGAACGTGGTAATGGCCCTTTTTAGCAAGAGAAGAGATAAAAAAGGAAGGAATTGGTTTATACGATTGCTGCATCACATGCCATGGTCGTTTTTTTGTTTTATGTCGATATATTACTTATATATACTCTTGCATGAATATTTTTTCATTGTGAAAGCAAAAAGAACATTTAAGTGGTAATACTATATACCACACACACGCCAAACACATAACCACGCTACACCCACTACCACTGCAATCATCCAAAATGCATGTGTGTGAGCATGCATGTTTGGAATAAAATTTGGGGAAAGCTAAAATACTCAGAAGGATAGTTACTTATCATAAAGAAGAAAATAAAAAGGGAGAAATTATACAGTAGTATATTTCTGATAGTAGTACGATGGCAGATGTTTGTTATTATCTTTATTATTATTAATATTTTGGTACTGCCACACCACTTAGAAATCTATTACAAAAGAGTACTACAAAACATGCCAGGTTCTAGGGTTGGAGAAAGTGGTAGCTACTTTCCACAGATTTTTTAAAATATACTTTGGCTTAGTTAGTATACAACTCTTCATATCTGAGGTAGGGACGCAGCAAGCAAAAATATGAAAATGAAACCAAACAAGCTACTCTTCTTCCATGAATTTAGGTCTTAAACNAAAATATACTTTGGCTTAGTTAGTATACAACTCTTCATATCTGAGGTAGGGACGCAGCAAGCAAAAATATGAAAATGAAACCAAACAAGCTACTCTTCTTCCATGAATTTAGGTCTTAAACAACTTTATATAGATTGATACGGGACAGGTCTCTGATGTACGGGTTTATGTGTAGCTAGACTAGGCTTTAAATTATAAGTGCATCAGGAGTGGAGGGAAAGTGATCCAGTTACCACCACCACACTTTTCATGGATGAATGCTTACAAAATGGCAGTTAAGGCTACTAAACAACACTGCTGCTCACTAATTCTCAAAACACTGCTTGGAGGCATGAGTGTGTGTGTGTGAGTGGTGGTATGGACAATGTGATGGCATGATGGTTTTGCATACTACACGACTGACTAGTTACGTAAAGGAAAATTAGGAATGTATGTATATAGAAGGTATAAACATGATAGGAGAGGTTTGCATATTATGATTCAGTATTGGAATTAGAACATGTCATCTAAGAATAAACACACGAATAATATTTTAAACACACACAACTTTACTGCTGCTCACAGGTGACATTCATGTTCTACATTTATTGTGCCTACTTAATTTAGTTTTTCACTAAATTCTCTCTGCCCTCAGCGAAACACATATTCTCTAAATCTAATCAGAAGTTCTGCAGCAAACTCAAATGATGTATGGTACAGGTGTACACAATATTAGGTCAAAGCCAGCAAATCATTCACTACTCCATTTCTGGAAGTTATGTATGTACATAATATGTACCTATAATTCAAGTTACTCATTTATTTTCCCGGAA
>JAHZNG010000834.1:0-12854 GCA_027744375.1 Orchesellides sinensis
GAAATGCGAGATTTTGGATGCGAGTTTCTGTCCGTGCTAGTAGACGTCCGGCGAGAACATGTCCTAAACCCGTCCATATGTATCCTCTGGTCCCATGAATACATGAAACGGAAGTAAACGAGCTGGTTTCATCCTTACATTCCGATCTCCAAAAAATTTGACCGGTCATAACTTCCACTAAAACAGATAAAACAAGAATTTTTGGATCTTATGAACTCAAAAAAGGAAAGGAATTAGTATGGCTTTACATTTCCTGAAAACCTGAGCTCATTCAAGTAATCCTTTACTACTGTACAAGTGTATTGTAATCGGATACCGTAGTCATTAGTCATTTTAAACACCAGCTAACTGTGAGAGTTTTAACTACTGTGCAAGGTAAATGAGACGACGACATATTGTTGTACACACACATACATTCATTCACTTCTCTCCTTTTGCACTCTTTACCAAAGGAAAAAGCACTGATTTCCCCTTTTATCCCTTATGTGAACACGACAGATGTAAAAAAGAGCGTAGAAAAAGGGGAATCTAAATTTATACAAAATGGTCACATAGAAGTGCTTTCTCAGTTGGTCACATCTGTCTGGATGTACATACGACGGTGTGGGATTATAAAGATATGACATGACAATGGAAACATTTACTGGCAAAAAATCATGTTCTTACTTATTTCCCCTTAAAAACTAAACATCTGCATTTCCCAACATTTTCAAAGGCAAACTCCAATTACTTTGGGTAATTACGAAGTTTCCTCCAGGAAACAAGACAAGTTTTCCGTAGAATGCAGAAAGGAAAAGTCGTTTCCGTTATTGATGTAAAATTATGCTTAGTCCTTGAATGTCAAATTGTCATTTGCACACGTTGTAAGTTCTCAGTATCATTTCAAAGAATACATTTCACAATATGAAAACGTAGAATACATATCCCATTCACCTTCGCTAGTAAACCAAAATCTGAAACAATCCGCAAGAAATCCTAAAGTAATACCGAATTCCAATGGTTACATATCCAATGATCTGGTTTCTGTCCAATCTCTCAAAGCGCTTCTTCTACCTTGAAAAAACCATGATAGTTGAGGACCCATTTCGGGAAAGAAATTGTTCAGCCAGCCGTACTGTTTGTTTGCTCTATAATAATAATAACAATAATAACATTGTTATTTTTGGATTACATCTTCAATCATTGTTGCTCCTTGTTGTACCCAAAATGTATCAGCAGTCTCTTTAAGACGAACAAAATGCTGCACAACCTGCTTTTTCCTTCTACTGCGTATTTTAGTAACGACCTATATGACTTCTAATGCTGGCGATATGTGTATATAGCAGGAACACCATTTTTTTGTTGAGAGAGAGAAAAGTGAGCTGGCTGGGTGGTTCGTGGTAACTTTTGACGAAAGGATGCACGATGAAGCTCAGTTGCAGAGATGCTAGTGGGATTATCAAGGAGCCGGTCTGTTCATTAGCTAATTGCAGGAGAACACAAGGAGTAGAGCAAATGATAACCCTCCTACTTAGCCATGCAAAAAAAAANATTAGCTAATTGCAGGAGAACACAAGGAGTAGAGCAAATGATAACCCTCCTACTTAGCCATGCAAAAAAAAATTTTTTTTTGCAAGAATTGTTATTACTGACAAAAGAATATTTCCATTGAAATTCAATATTTTTATTTTGTTCATGCTATAGATTCCTTTTTTAATTGTCCATACTTTCTTATGCATTAATTATTTAATTCATGTGTATATTCACAGAATATATGTATATCTTGAAATGCCACAGTCAAACTTGTTCTTTTTTAGCAAGGATCTCATGAAAATGATAGGGATAATAATGATCATGATGATTAATATGAAAAAGATTTCTATCATCCTTGTCAAGTTTTCTACTGTGATTGACAGCTAGTGTGGCTTGTGTTGATCATGGTTAGGTGGACGCAATACTATATTATTTACAAATATGGCCGAATTTGGTTCTGAATCTATGACTTCATTCAATAAATAATCCTAGCCTATTGCAGAATGGTCTTTTAAGTTAAATATATGGATTAGCTGACCGATCCCACTTTGAATTACACACAAAATTATTTACTCAACCTGCCATACTTATATACTTCATTTCATTTCATGTTAGGGTGAAGCTGGACGCCAACTGGTCTAAAATTATGTTTCCATTACGCAGTATCCATTTCATTTTGTTGGAGGACTTTTAACCAAACTCAAACTGAAAACACGGAGAACCAAGAGGTGTACGTGGGCACGCACTGGTGTCCACATGCTTCATGTCACCTGTAAATAATGAAAGGTTGACACTCTACCAGTCAAACAAATAAAATACACTCAGAAAGCTTAAAAGGAAAGTGTACACATTATATTGAGTAGGTATAATCTATAATGATGAATAGTGTTAAAAGTTTGACACTCTACCAGTCAAACAAATAAAATACACTCAGAAAGCTTAAAAGGAAAGTGTACACATTATATTGAGTAGGTATAATCTATAATGATGAATAGTGTTGTAAAGGCGATGCAACTATGGTGCATACCTACTCCATTCCATATACAAATGATTCAAATCTAATTCTTAAAACATGTATGTATATATATTGCATGATACATGGCACAAACCCTGCTTCTGTAGAATGATTAATGATGCAATCGAACTGCATTTTTTACACAGTGCACCTATCTGTCACTTAAAGTCAAAGTATGAAGTATGTAAACTACATATATATCCTAGTTCCATACACAACATTCTTTAAATCAGCTTTAAAGACATTAAAATGGTCTGCTTTACAGTTTCGTAAACAAGATATTAGAAAAATTACTCAAATTGTTTGCAAAAACTGGTGATGGTTATATTAAAGCTGCTCAAGTATTCTTTGCCAAAATATTGAGGTCTATCCGTATAAACGTTTCTAAATTTTATGCAGAAATGTAATAAATTATCATAAACTATAATAGTAATAATACTATCATAAAGTGATTACTCAACGTTGTGGACATATCAGAAACACAAAAAAGGTATAATATCGTAATGTATATATGTAAAAATAACCAACAAAAATTCTATAGGGGCGATGCGATGGCACATTTTTTTCTTAATCTTTGAGAGAGAGAGATCATATTTTGTGAGAGACTTCCCAAACCTCATCATCAACAGTGTATAGAAATAACATTTAGACACACAGGGACGGAGGAGACATGGGCTTGGTTGGGCAGGAGAGTAATAATCATAATAATAATAATAATATGGGCAGCTCATTACCGGGTTCATTAAGGACAAGATAATCATTTAGAAATGAACTGTTTGCTTTTAACTTGCAGGATTTTTTGGCTCATCTACATCTGTGAACTGTTTTCTTCAGTGGGAAATCTGTACAAAACCAATGCACACAAACAAAGTGAAAGACAACATAAATACAGGAGATGTTACGTACCTACAGACAAACATACAACATAATATCCAAATATAACGACGTCTCTATACTATGTTGGGATGTACTGGGCTGTTGCAATTTCGTTTTGGGAATTGTTTCTAGTGCAATAGCATTTAAGCTTTACACGACTGATTCAAAAGATAGAGCAAAAATGTAAAAGACAGTTACACTTGATATTTTTTCGAAACTTTTACATTCTAAACGAAAGCATGTTATGTTATGTATGTTCGTTCAGTGAAGAGTCCATGTGTAACAGTAACAACAGTCTCATCATCTCACTCAGGTACATAACGTGCATGTTATGTACCTACACGTCTTACATATGGAAAGGACCTGTTCAATTACCATTAACATAATCATGATCGTCATCGTTTTCGTCATCTGCCTTTCCTACATCCCTTTTTACCTTATATATGCATTACCCCAGACTTTTTGTGTTGTTGTGGTTCCCCCTATAAAATCAACATCAAAATCGTAATTATCCTAAAATTATGCAATATTTGGTCGATTAGAATAGACAGTAATCACGATGCGAGCGAGAGAGGATTGCATGCAGGAAAGTATCTTGTCGTGTGGAGATTACATTTGACTTTTGTATACGACCAAGTACTGAAATATTGCCATTCAAATAAAGATTCGAGGCTCCACCGCACAGGGTAACTGATAACTTTAATTGTGGTGGTTCGTTATATTCCTCTTTTTCTCCCTATATTTTATACACGGTAAAACGTATTATACAGATATACCAAACCAATCCATATTATTATGATTTATAATAATTGTTGGTCATCCAGTTTGTTAGGAGATCCTTGATCTCTAAAGTTCACCTGAGGATTCGAGCCAGCATAAGCTTTCACTCAGAATAATAATCACAACTTAAAGTTGATTAATTAGTTGCTAAATTTATGCATTTGCCTTTTAAAAGCTTGTATGTAGTTTTCCTGCATTTAATTTTAAAGGCACAACAGGATTATTGATTGAGATTTTTGGGGGGACCTATTGTGTCCTCAAGAATTGGAGACGGTGTCAGTTTTAGAATAGTATTATACGAAAAGGTGTCCTCTAAGTATACATAACGTCTCATGTAGTCTTTCTGAATTTATATTCATTTAATGATAATTATATTGCCGGCGGTGGTGATATAAATGCAACTTTGTCGATGCCTTTCATCCGCCTGGGATTTTAGAGGCTGGCGTTAGAAAAAACTACCAAAAATACTATTATACCCATCACTACTTATAAGGGAATGTGATCTCTGGATACGCTTGCCGTAAATCTGTCACATGTCCTAATAAAACTCAATCTTCATTCCGATGTGTGTCCACGTTTTTCTAATCACATGTCCATGCCTAAGCTTAAAAAGTCTGTTTCTTGAAGGTATTTAATAATTTACACTTGCTCCTTTTGGGCTACAAACGAATTAATACAAACATTGGCTGTAGAGATTATGTGAAAGCCTTGGCTTAAAAAGGGATTGCCAAAAAGAAAAAACAGAGTAATCATTAAAGAGACGTTACTACACACAATGTAAAACTTTTTTGAGATATTTTATACTGAGTATTTTTTACTTCTTGGCAAATAGGATTTATTTAATTCATTTACACACCACAATTGCCATTTTAGCATATTTTGTAGGGCTTGGCTTCATTTACAAGTAACAGTTGTTGTTGTTGCGTATACTAAATAGAAAAAAAGGGTTGTGCATTTCAACCGCCTTCAACAAAAGTTTAGATAGCATAATATTTTGCACTTTTTATAAATCTCTTGTGTAATATTAGTAACCAAGGTCACGCCGACAAAAGTTATTGTGTGGATGAATAAAGCACTCTGGTTTATTATTACACTTTTTGCAGAGGTGCAATTAAACACTTACACTATACTGCCTACTATTTTATGATGTAGTGACATTAAAAATATTTTTTGCATTTAAACTTAATATGTAAACTATAATTAAAGTCTTGCGTAGTAACAGCAGCCAAGTGAATCCAGCTCTTCTGGCTTCCTTCGATACTAATACAGTAATACTAATTTTATTTTAAAGATTAAGTAGGTATATGTATATGTTTTAGATCCTTCACAAAAGTCATAATCATAATCCACACTCATATATATGCAAGTCCAATCTTACACTTTGCCCTATTGTTCATTTTGATGGCTGTCTACCGGTAAGCATTATGAGCAATATATCAATCTTACCCACCCACAATTATAGCATACAAACCCATTTTGCGCAGAGTATTATTGCAGTCCTGCGTAATGTGACTTTATGACAATGATATTTTTTTAAACGGCAATGCGCTGGCATTTATTACTATTTTCGCCTTGGCTTAATTTATTTGCAAAAACTTACAAGAGCACTAGTGCCTATGTAACATACCAATATATAACACCACCACCTATATATATTTCATCTACATATTAGATTAGCTCAGCTTGTAAAGTGGATCATAATATGCAGTAAATCATGTTTTTATTTGGCCCAATAGCTTTACAAATTAACAGCTGGAAATCATCACAGTAGCTAAGTTAAAGTGCACAAGAAATCGCACATTATAAGCTTAAACAGCTACAAGATTTATTATGAATGGGGCTACATCAATATAGGTATGTATATTATGTCAATATAATATGAAAACGCAATATAATCATGCATTCCTATGCAATGCTTTTTGAATGATTGTGAGTTAAAGGACTTCTATCCACACCAATATGAGTTTTACTGTGGGCAGAGAGAATGGCAGTCATCACTGATTTCCCTAAAGGCCTCCATTTCCAACTTATTGCTTTTTCCTCATCTCCTCCACAAAAACACATCTTCTCTCGTTATATCATCATATCATCCTGATCATCATTGTGTATCCTCTTTGGCTTCCCCGACCGCCGCCTGTCTTTCCTCAGAAATGTTTTTTCTTCTCGCTCACTCAGACTCTCATCTTCAGTTGAAAGGGAAAGGTTATAAGTTTGCGGGGAGCAGCGGTATAATCAGGCGTAGATGAGTTTTCATATATGCATTATTCTCCTGGTAAGCTTTTTATTTTAAACTAGCCAACCACACCACCAACAACAGGTTGCACGTAATAATATGCATTTAAAGATGAAGAAAGAAGACACGCAGCTCTAAAAGAGTATTATATTTGGGATGAACCAGAGGAGTATATATGTACAGGGAGGGTTTTGAATCATGATTACTTATACTGAGTTCAAGTTAAGAGCAAAGAAGACGAAGAAGCATTACCGTGTGTGTGTGCATGCAATCATCCATGCAGTCACTCGGAATCAGTCATTCAGTCAGACAGAGTGAGATGGAATATCAAGAAGAGAGTCATGAGTTGTTAAGAGTTTTTTCTGTTTCTAACGTTTGAATAAGTGACGTTGGTGGACCGTGGACGTGGGAGAATTTTTATTACCTGACACTTTTTTTTTCTTTACCTATTACCATTTACCGTCCACACAAGAAAATTTATTTTGCATAGTTATAGTGTCATGATATGGACTTAAGGTAATTTTTAACATCGCTTGTGGCCCCGTTGTTAGGTGTGTGTGTGTGTGTAATAAAAAGCTTGTATAAAAACTTTCCCAATGTAAGTGTGTGTATGTGTGAGAGAGTGAAGCTAAAGCCAAGTGCAATTTGAACACATTTCCCTTTAAAATCGCAGAAGATATCCTTATGGGAATAAAAGTAGGCGAATCTCATGGGTTATTTTATCTTCCTTTGAATATTGAGTTTGAACTTGGAAGTACATATGAAATCGTCGTGAAGTTGCTGGAGAAAAGGACAGAAAAACTTTGTATGGATGCTGACATCAACTTCAACTCATACTGCATAATATACAAGTCAATTTAATAAGCTAAAAGAATGCAGTAGAGGAGAAGAGAGTGATGGAGTATAGTGCTGTGTGTTTACTGGTGTATTTTATGTTTTTTGATGATTCATGCTCCGCAGACGATGCTCATAGGCATCTTTCATTCCTTTCTTTTTGAAAAAAGCTGTTAAACGTGGTAGCCAGCCGTAAGGGTTTAGCTTAATGGGTTGTGGCATTACTTTAGAATGTCTGCTGGAGGAGAGAGAGAGGCGTAATTACGATGAGGGTGAGTGAATCCAGTCACTGGGTTACTGCTTAAAGATATTGCTAGGCTGAGCTTTTGTTGAAAATCATTTTTTTCTTGGTCTTGTTCAAAACGCCGATTTAGATTGTGGAGAAATCAAAAGTAGGGCAGAAGAAATGATGATCATCATGATGACGATAGAAAACAAGGAGTTAGATTAGAACAAAATACATTTGTTCCTTGTTTCTACAGCTTCCATGGTTAAGAGTGCATGGAGAGTGGATATCGCTTGGCTCTTTGTTGTTTATTTTGAGTTTTTACGACTCCCTTTAGGCTCTCGTCACTGGAAAAGTAGTTTTTTGGAGAGGAAGAGTTTGTGGAGATGAAGTAACACTAAAAGACTCTTGTGAATTTAGGAACTTTTGATATGAACAAGAGTATTATGTATGTGGGCATCATGTAAGAGGATCAATTCTGCTTTAGTTTCTTTAATATTACATATTTAAACATGGCATGGTGAGAGCTTGGTGCCCAGTGTGTGTGTGGATAAAAAGCATTGTTATAAGTTAATATTTTTGTAGGCGAATTTTTCCTAGAGTTTTAGTTAACCACATGCCTTTCATAATATTTTGTGAGGCCTGCTGCTGAATGCCGGCATCCCTGTGTTTTGTAATGCTAATAATCCGTGCATCCGCATCCTCTCTGGACGTGCCCAGCCTTCTTCGTCTAGCCACTTAACCCATCATCATCCACGGTCATGCAACAGGAACAGATGGACAGTGTGCTTTTTGTGTTCTTTTTTTTATAAAAAAGTTTTGTGTGTGAGCTAGGTTTATGTAATGTGTGGTGGCGGCGACTATGCATATTGTAAAAAGTGACTGTAGTGACGGAGATATATCCTTTGAGCATGCATAAAGGCATTAATACATTATACCAGGAGATCAACAAATAGCTTTGACTGCTTAAGCATGCTTTTTAGAAAAGGGAAAAATTATTGTAGATGAATTTAAAGAAATGAAGCGGAATAGTTAAAATAAGTTGGTCTCTTTTATCCTTCTAGTTAAAAACATTTTGTCGTCTTATTCGTTTTCTTAAGTATTTTGAATAGTTCACACTAAATATACTGTCTTTTAGTTTCATTGTCAGATATACCTATGTACATATAAGTTTGGCTGTGGAGAGCCAAGTAGAAGTTGTGTCAAGTTAGGTTGGATTGTCTAATTGTCCAAAGCACGCAATTTGATAACTATGAAATCATTATTATTATTGGGCAAATATGAGAAACATGTTTTTGTCGTAATGTGTCATTTCACCATCAATCTTAAAATCTCAGGTAGGCACTTATTCAAATGTGATTTACTGCGTCACGATTTATAATAGGAGAATTATGATGATGAGGGTAGAATGGGAGGTAAGTATGGTGACATGGTTAAAATGCAATGTCCAATGAATCTTCCAGCGTGGGCTTTAACGAGGATGGAAAGTAATCCATCAAGAATTGAAGAGACGTAATGTGGTCTATCGCTTGCTTTGATTTCCCAATGTGATAAAATAGTTTGTTGTGTGTTATGAGCTATGGATGGAATTTCGATTTTGGTAGGATAAAAAAATAAAAGGTTTGGAATGCGTATGGAAATCTATACATATTTGCGATGTTGTTTGTGTTGGAATATATAATCAATCTATTTATAATTTGAAATGTGTTTACTTGTTACTAGCATTCAAAATATAGAGAAAAGTAACATTCCAGTTAGTTTGAATACAATTTTGAATGTCTGACTAAATAGTTTAGCTAGTGGGGCCATTAAGTAATCACGAAAGTCCTGTGAGTAGCATTTGCACAGAGTAGAGTTCAATACATGTCTGCATGTACATTTTTACAGGCTAGACGATGAGGACACTCGGTATTCAGTTATTCTGTATTAGTCCAAGAGATGAGGGAACCTTTTGTGTAATTTTTGTAAGCACGCAATGAAATGATAGAAGTTTTGTTTGCATGAATTCAGCGTAGATAGCGTGAATGCTCCAAAGCGTCTGGACAGACAGGGATGATGATGATGATGATGGGTGGGAAGGTAGAAAATGACCAACATATCCGGTCCCACCTTAGAACTAGCGCCCGTAACCGACATGCATGCTTATGATTATGTCTCATCTATCTACTAAAGTATATTATGTTGAAAAGTTTGGTTCTTTAGAGGTTAAGGAGGACAAAGTCGGATGGGATAAGAATCAAATGCAGGTTTTGGGAAATTGAAAAAGCATATTATAAAACAGGAGTATCTATGCAGTGAATTGGTTCACAAGAATAAAAATTTAAGATTAGATGAATTGCAAATAGCCAATAACAAATAAATTCAAATGTGTATAGGATATGGTGGATAGGTAGCATGATTACTGGTTTTGGTTAAAAAAGAATTCCCACATGAGAAGTGTAAATTACTCGTTTCACCTTTCGTTGCGCCTTCACATGTTTTGGGAAAATCCGATGGCGCCTCTTGGCAATGCATGTAAATAGCGGTGACCTTGCTCGATTATATGGATGAATGTTCAATGTATACTCCCTCAACATTCAACTCGTCATCATCACATGCCTAGCTTTGTACATATGATGAACACACATATTATGATGGGTATATATAAGCGTATATACCAAATGGTTCATGGATTCGTGATCATTACAATATATGTAGTTTTCCCAGGGAAGAGGGGCATTTATCCTTCATGGGCTGCTGGTTGAAAACCTCAGAATGAAGTGTATTCATATGCAAACTACCGAAGACAGAGATTTTCGATGATACTGGAAGGTTATTTCAATTTTTCCAGTCTGTAATTGCTGGGTGGATTTAAACCATGCACACAAACAGAGCCAGTATTACCAAGGTCTTGCTTTGAGAGTCTTCCATAATATTATAGTTTATTGAGACTACCTACTATAACATGATCATTCTTCTTAATGCACTTTGGAATCTGGGTTTAAAACTATTATACATAAAATCATTCATTCATATTTTATTCCAGTTTGTTAGCATTCTTCGTAGTGCTGTATAGACGCAATTTAATTTACATAAAATAGATATTCATGTTGTGTTATATATCCAGCAAATCTAATTTCAATTGGAGTTTTTGATTATTTTTAAGATTTTACGAGTAGCTTAATAACATCATGTGTTTAATGGATACATTTTGCTAGTTTGTCACAAAATCTTGATATTTCCTTCGTATTTAATGTAATTTTTTATTTTTAAGTTAATGTTATCAAGCTTATTTTTAAGCTAATGCTCATTTCCAATATAGGTATTAACATCCTTGTTCATCATAAATATGATGATGTATTCAGACAACGGAAACATTTTTTTCTTCAGGTACATTACATAAAATGCTCAGTCTATCTACATTGTACGTACATCCAAAGTTAACATGCACTCTATTTGCCTCCGGTGTTAATCGCTGGGAATACATCATAGACCAGGCTTCATTAATGCGTTGAAATACGAGAAAATCTTTTAGCCACAAAAACGTACCAAGATCAAGATGAGCTGATGGGAAAGAAATATGCTTGAAGGTGGATTACAAATGCATAAATATGTGGTGTATCTGTTTATATGGATATCCTCATTTCACATGAAGCTCTTCTCATGCAATGCAAAAGTTGTATGGAAAGTAATGTCTACTTAAAAAGAACAAAAACACCTTTGCTGGTCTTGCCCCTTGCCTTGATAGTTCGTATGAAGTTTAAATACGACAAAAAACGCTACAAACAATTGAACTACTATGTAATCTGCTCTTCTTCCAACGTTTTACTCTCACGCATGTAATTCCATACGCTTAGCATCAATTTTTATATTTTTTAGTTAAAATGGGCCAGTTTTCAATACCTAAATTGGCTTACCTATTTCCAAACTTGATAGTTTCCTGCTTTTTAGGATCCATTTTGCACTATATTCACATAGAGCAAGTCAACCAAGAAAGCAGGTCGTTGAAGACGGGATTAATGTTTAGTAAGGAGTTTGTAGAGTGTAGTTATTTTTAAAATTCTTTATTAAAGCAGACCCAAGTATTTTCTCTCCAGAGTTTCTTACATTTTGATAAGACAAGAGTTGTTGTAGCGTAACATATTTTAACAAAGCCAAGCTGAACATTATCATCATGTGGTTTTAATAGTTTGATGCATAGCTCCAGTAGCTATAAAAAACATTTACACGAAAGTAGATTTACCAACATTCTGTGTTTTTCACTCTGCTCCAATTTTACTACGGATGGATTTGATTTTCTGCTTGATAGTGTTAAACTGAAATGGATGAATGCAAATTGTGAATTTAGACATGCACACGTACCTTATACTTTGATATAATCTACATTTTACCTACTTCAAATTCTTTGAAACTAACTGTTCCCCAAATCTGCTCAATCAAAAGTGTACAGAGTAATTGGACAAACTTTTGATTTGAATTTGAGTTCCCAAAACGATGAAAAACACGATGTGACTAAAGTTTCTAATAAAATTTCATTTCATTTTTCGAATTATAAAACTCAAGTTTTTATACAAACTGTATTAAATAGATTAAACATTTCCAATTTGAAGATTGCTTTCTGAATATCGTTGGTGTACCTTGTCATGATTCTTTGAATAAATTGGGTTTCCATATGGATTGGCCTAACTAATTTCATGTTAGACATTATCGAAGAATAATAATGAGCTTTATATAACACGCCATCATGTGACCTAAATTCACTCATGACTACAACCACCATCATGGGCATAGTTAAACCCGACTTTTACATATAAGGCCAAGTTTTCGAGGCTAATGTAATCATAAAACACTAAAGAGAATAAAATCTGATTAACAAATTCATTGTTTTAAATGTGGTACGCAAACTATCACACCACTCTAAAAAAATAAGATCTGTGAGTATGATACTTAATAAAATGATGTCTTCATGATCATGTCGTTTAAAAAACATGATTACCATACAATACAGTTTTATTACTCGAGTAGAAAAGCATGACACACGAATCTGTTTCATGCCTTGTAAGACTAATTATTATTATGCATAATAATGTCATATACACAAATAGGTTTTAAAATACTACCCCGCACCAACGTTTTTTAAAAGACATTTCACATAGCTGTTCATAATAACTTGACGGTATTGGTCCACTCACGAAAAGCCTATGAGAATGGGTGTGGTCCATTTATAAATTGAGCAAATTCCTTTTTGCAACAATGATACCGTAATCAAAGTGTAGTACATTCTCACCAGCAAAAAAAACCAGACCATATTTTACACATAGGGACACATCTATACATGCATACATCTTTTATGAAGAAACCAAGTGGCTTGCTAAAATGTGTATCAAATCATAATGAGA
>JAHZNG010000835.1:1948-15262 GCA_027744375.1 Orchesellides sinensis
ATAGTATTTTATCTTATAATAATAAATGAGAGACAGACTTTTGCTAAAGCTCAGTGGAACGGGGGAAGCATGTAAAAGAATAATATTAAGCCGAAGGTACTTTCTGAGCAATTATACGCTGTAAGTAGATGTTGGAGTGTTGATGTTGATAGATTCACTGAACACCAGCAAAATGCCTAAGCTGGGGAGAACCGATGATCAGTGCAATAATACAAGTTGGTAGACAGTATTCAGAATCTAATACACGAAATACCATTGCGGTTTTCTACTTGTGTCATGACGCATCATCTACTTGCCTAACACTATGGCTATATATGATCATAGGCATAAAATATGTACACATATAATGCTGCTGCTTTTGGTTAAAGATGAGAGAAAGTCGTTTTGAAGTAAAAGCAGAGGAAAGGAGAAAAAAGGGGGAAAGAAAGTACAGCGTTGTGTGAAGTCAGTTTCGAAGAAAGTACATCATAATAATCAGAGGTAGCTAAAAAAGAAAACTGAAGAAAAAAAGAAATTTTGGACAAGAAAATAAAAGGAACAAGCTCCTTTCTTGTTTGATGAAGTACGGTCTCGTTTCGAATGTCAGGTTTTGCAACGATAAAATACAATGATGTACGGCTGCGTGCTAAAAATGAATCCGAATCAGTACGTATGTATTATGATATGTAACATGTAGGATGCAATAATGCATAAAAACAATAAAACTCAAAGAGGCTCAACTTAATTCTAACTAACTTGTACGAAGGTGTACAACAGACAACACACATTATTGGAACGTTGTATACAGTCTCCGGAAGAACCTTTTTACCAACAACCATGAAAATGATTTGTTTTTCATAAACTGTAAAAACACAAGTATTGCTTTTTCTACGAATAGTATATAAAGTGATGTAAAGACTGGCACTTCATGAGTATCATCGGGAATTTGCTTTACCATTTTTACTACCCATCCGTGTCGTTACCACATTTTCTTTCGTGTGTAAAATAACCTGACTAGTCAACTCAACTCCCGTTATATTTTTCCGTAAATCCCTTAAGTTCTCCCATGATACTGGAAAGAGAGCGTAAAAGTAACCACGGGATAGCATAAAATACAGTTGCACCAGAACTGAATCTCCGCATCATAAACTTTTTTTTTCGCTTTCTTAAACCATGCCCTGACTGGACTGCAGTTGGGTTTTTTGTTTTGTGCTAATGTGCAAAACTGTATTTTGCCCTTAGTGTTTTTATGTACTGCAAATAAACTTTCCTGGCGTTTTATAGATCACATCATTTAAGCCACATAACCACCATAAACAGTTTTGTCATATATGGGTATAGGATGCCCCTTGTAAATGGCTTGGCTTTTTTGTAATGCTCAAGTACCAATTTTACTTTAACCCTTTCCTCTTCACCACAGTAGCGACTACAGAGTTTGTGTGTGTCATGTAAACATAAAGAAGAGATGAAATTTTCCCCGACGGAGAGATTCCAGGTGCGCCTATTGTATTAACTTTGTATTTTTGACCACTGCACGTTTGTACTTTTTTAGCATATTATGAGAGGGGTAAAGTTACATGTTTCTTCTAAAGTGGCAATGTGTTCTTTTTTGATTATAACATTTTCAACCAACACGTCATAATATACTGATACATAAATGTCCTTATGTCCTTCCTCTTCCAGCCAACTGACAAGAAAATTATATGAAAGATTTGGAGCAATATATATGTATATTTATACACATCAAAGATCTGTAGGGGAAAAAAAGTGACACATGAGAGCATTGACGGGTCACATTGAGAGCTCTTAAAAAGGACAATTCAAGACAATGATGATGACATCATTTTTTGTCTTTCTTGCCATATAAGCCACTATATCGCACACGACACATGTATAAAAATATGTATCTAGTGGCTTTGCATCGTAAAGGATTTGAAGCATGTATTAAGGAGAAAAAGAATGAAAGAGGAAGGAAAGAATAAAGGACACGTAAGAAAAGTCAAGTTAGAGAACAAAATAGTTATGTATGTAGACGATTCTAAAAGGAAGCAGGAAATGTAGAAAAGTGAATATGAGCAGTTCTCTCCACACAACTGAAGTGCACGATGGGAAAGTATTTCTTCTTAGCCTATTTTTTTCTTGGCAAATGTACAGCGCGTTAAAAAACATTACCTGTAGTTACATATACTAAACGAAGAAGGTACCTTTGTATAGGTTATTGCGCTTATGTAATATTATCACATGTTATTTTTTCCCCTTTTTAATACTTCTATATCCTCCATCAGTGATGTTATCTTGTGCATTTATACTAATGCTAGTTTACACGTAGACATTATAATTTTATGTACATTAGACAGACTTGTGTCATCCTACTATACTTTCATTCTTATAGTCTAAATGGATAAAGGACGTACCTTGCCATCATGTGCATTAAATGGCTGTTACCAATACTGTCCTAGCCGCTTTCTTACTTTGGTAGTACTGCATTCAGAAGCGGAAATAGGTTAAAAACGTAACCATATCACTTCATAGTCGCAAGGCTGGTTTGGATTATTTTTTCCTCATACAGGAAAATGATATCTAACTCTGTATAAAAGTACGGAAAGACCATTCATACAATTTTCAGCCCGTTTTTGCAAGCTAAAGACCAAGCAGCAAGGGCAAAGAAAAAAAATGAGTGAAGCGTCTTGGTCACAGCCGGAGTCTTTGGAAAAAATTCACTGTTCACTCCTGCCTTTTACTTTTACTCACAAAACTAACAACTCCGTCGTCGTCGTCAGAACAGGGCTTACCGTATGAAATAGTGAGAGCATTAAGGTTTTTCTTGCGAGAGCGAGATGGACTTTCTCTGCCTTGCTCACAACGGCAATACATTGGAGAAAGGATATTGCAAAGAAATAGAAATGTGACTAGTATTTACTCAACTGCTGCACACTGCAACACGGGGGATAAATGGAGAGGAAATGGGGAGAACAGAAAAAAAGTAGTGAAAGAGAAAGAGAGAAGAAAAGAAGTGTTTATGTTACCCATTTGGTGATGGTGACAGATGAATCCTGTCAAAGTGGACGTGGACAATGTGCTGAGCCGGAGCGGTGAAAGAGTAGAGGAGACAACGGATTCCCCCTGGGTAGCTCGCCGGATAGTCGGGACTGGTGAAGACACCCCATTCTTTTCCGTATGTGCTAGTGAATCGGACACATTTGCAGCCTGTGATATAAAATGGGAAGAACAAAAAGAGATATAAATATATAGGTATATTCCATTGAGAATTTCTTGTGTATTAGGTGGCTCTAATGGGAATAAACTGTGCTCATTTTAGGTTAAATGTTATCTCAAACCCGTATATTTCAAATGAGATATTTTGGAAAGTACAAGATTTACATTGTACGGATGCGACAGGACGCCTTTGATTTCTCTATTGTTTGATCATAATCCAGGGTCAATAGTCAATACACTAAATCATGCTGTGCTAGACTTTAGCTTGGCTTTGGCTTCATTAACTCGGGGCGAGAGCAGGACAATATCGATAAAAAAATCAATTTACGAAAACAGATTTCAGAGTTATTTTACTCTTCACAACTGTGAACGAGTATTATGAATTTGCATAAAATATACATACCTGTTTCCTCGTTCATTACATGTAGTGTAATATATGTACAAGTATACCTATTTTGTAGTTAACTTGTTTCTAACCAATGCAGCTTATGTAAGGGCAGAGACATTGCAATTATTTTCCATTTCTTATTGTGTGATTTTCACATAAAAATGAAGACGTATGTCTTCTCCAAAGAAAATCTTGTTTACATGCTTGATTTTCCTTTCAATCTGTATACATTTCTAGTGAGAAGTCCTTGGAAAAGTATGTTGTTTTCTAAACAAGCTCTACAAAAGGAGAAAGGGTGCGGGAAAGATAAAAAGGAAAATTACAAATACAAATATAAATAAGAATCTTCGTTTCCCTTCTAAATCTACATGCAAAAATCAAATATTCAATTCTTGATTTTTTTCCTCAATCCTATTTCATTTTGGGTGGGTGAAAGTAGTAGATATTCGAATGATTTGCGATGAGATATGTATGATGTTTTGTTTATTTATGAGGGAAAACGTATTCCATTTCTCGCACTCTTTAGTTCCAACACAAAGACACAAACATACTTAACCATATATACACATGTACATGTTTGTGTATATAAAACTTGCATACTTATACTTCCTTATGTATACTCTTTTAGTTATGCAGAACAGATTTTTACTATTAAATGTGTGAAAAAGTCAATGCAGATGGGGTAAGAAGAAAGAAAAAGTGAGACAAATATGCATACATATGACTGAATTTACATGTATTAACTTCTGTAAGAATACTACTAGAGTACCTAAATAAGTGTACAAGGCTTCGACCTATTTTCCAAATTTCTGCTTTGAGAATAGTTGTTACTGTATGGCGATACTTAGAAATGCTACTGAATGGTATAAATAATGTCAAAAGAAGAGTGAATAATATATTTTTTATGGAGTCCCCATATCATCAAATAAATAGAAGGTTATAATGATTTCTAGTGGTAATAATGTGGTAAATAAACAGTGAAAGATTGTAATGTTTCTAAAACGATCTTTATACATAGGATATGTAAATGCGTAAAGTGTCTACATGAAATCTAAAAATTCTGGATTATACTGTCATCCCCACAACGCTACATTACACCAAATGTCAATATAAATTATATGCAAATATATTCACCGCTTGTTTTGAATGATTTCACTTACGTTTGAACACGTATAAAACTTGTTTGAAGGTGAGAAATCAAAATGTTAGATATGCGATAGATCTCTAATTTATGTAGCATTTTGTATGTACATATACCTGCGAAAAACTTGAAATTTTTATATACGGGTTATCAAAGAACGAGAAGACGACAAACATTTTGTGAAGCAAGTTTCTGCAAATTTGAAAAAGGTTTTTAGATTGATAACGCATGAATGTAGTATCTACAGCAAATGTCGGTGTGTATTAGAGAAATACTTACATATGTAACGAATATTATGTATGTTTGCTTTCATACCCTCTATAACTGTACTTAAGAGCAAGCAGGCCACAGTCACATTCACCATAAAAAGGCGAGTTTTTGTGTCAAAGGCAGCCACTGTGACAAATTGTCTGAGAGGACCACACATATCATAATTTACTAAAAGAAAACTTTTTACCAAGGTCGCTCTCAGTCCCACTGCTTTTGTTTCACTAACTATAATTCCGGAAACTTGCTCCGAGTTTTTAACAGAGATGTGGAGTATATAGATCTGTTTTAGGTACAGGAATTTGTAGAAACCTTGGAAGTTCCTCAAACTGTATGTTGTTATTTAAAGAACCTTTTTGTTATATACTGTACGTTATAGAAGCTCAATGAAAAGGGGCTGGAAAAAAGTAAACAATTCAATTTGGATGAGTGAGCAGGTACATGCTTGAATATGCCTAAGCGTGTATATAATTTAGGAAATGAAAACAGTTCTTAAAGAAACACTGGTCGTTGAAGCATTATAACGAGGAACAGCTACCAAGACGAAGGCTCATACCTCCTTACATGAGCAAATTGGAATTGACGAAATGTATATTTCTAAGAATTTATGAGCACGGTGGTTACTTAATTTTGTCAAAATGAGTCAAGTGAAAAAAAGGTTAACATGGCATTGTTTAACCATCCGTCTAACCATTACCGACACCGTAACCATATATTATGCTTGTTTTCTGACCTGGTTCCAGCAACAGAGAGCAAAGCCTTAATTTTTCATCAATACGAATTACAAATTCCCTAAAACTTTGTAAAGATCCACATGTAAAAATGAATATTACAGGCTGATCTAATTTTTTTTGTATTTTCTTTTTGTTTAGTTTGAACAAAGGCTATTTAAAAGTGTCTTTCAAAATAATAATGTAAATAGCGACAATTTTACATCGAAAATTGCATTCACACACTTATTACGTTTTAATTTTGCTGACAACATCGGTGTATTTGAATTCATTATCCGATTTCATTAATATCGAGTACGTGACAGTTTTGTAACATTTTCGTTGAAAGGAAAGGCCAACCATTACCGACACCGTAACCATATATTATGCTTGTTTTCTGACCTGGTTCCAGCAACAGAGAGCAAAGCCTTAATTTTTCATCAATACGAATTACAAATTTCCTAAAACTTTGTAAAGATCCACGTGTAAAAATGAATATTACAGGGTGATCTCATTATTTTTTATATTTTCTTTTTGCGTAGTTTGGACAAAGCCTATTAAAAAGTGTCCTTTAAAATAATAATGTAAATAGCGACAATTTTACAACGAAAATTGCGTGCACACACTTATTACGTTTTAATTTTGCTGACAACATCGGTGTATTTGAATTCATTATCCGATTTCATTAATATCGAGTACGTGACAGTTTTGTAACATTTTCGTTGAAAGGAAAGGCCATGATGCTGTTGCGAAGATTAAAAATCAAATTTCCTTTGAAAACAATGATAACAAAATAGTTTTAGGTATTACAGAAAAAATATTTCTAAGAAATAAAAAACAGCGTTTCAAATCAACTTTTATGAAACACTGCGGCAGATTTATTCTTACATGCTTTTTAAAAACAACCGAAATCAAAAGACGTTTTAATTCCGATGGAACACGGGAACCGAGATGAATACTAAAAAAATGAAAAAGGAACTCCCATAAAAAAATAAACGTACCTACATATAAAATATTATTACTCGTTTCACCAGAGGGACCTCGTTTATCATTATTGCCTATTCAAAAAATATATTCACTTCATTTGTGTTCTGCATGAACAACCATAGAAGCGCAGCTGTTACGTTTTCCGTTGTGCTGTCTCCAGTCTCAAAGACGCATCTCAAGATTCATCATTTTCTAGAGAAAGAAGTGTCTTATGCCTCTACACTTAGTGATCGTGTTTTGAATAACAATATCGTGTGTTATTATGTTTATGACTAGGATAATGATGACTGCTGCTCCAACTCTGACTGGAGCATAATTGTGAAAGGTGTCAGTGTCAAGAATGTAATCAACTTGGCTTCCTTTTCCTTCACCGCCTCCTTCTTTCCCCGTATACTGCTACCCTTTCGCCGTTAACGAAATTCTATACTTCACTACACTTCTCATCATTCCGTCGTTTTGTTTTCCCCGTCTGTTCCCGTAATAAAAGGAAAATGGTACATTGGCTGAATGGCTTCTGTTGTAGTGCGCTCTTCAAGTCTTCATTACGGAAACAATGGTTTACAAGGGAAGCTGTTGTACTAAGTATCTCAGACGTAAAAGCACCTACGCTTTTTACTGTGTATTCACCACTACACGCTAAGGAATGAATGCTCACTTTTGAATGTCTGATGAAATCATGCTCATAATGTCATTTTATAGCAATCTGTTCCTCGAGAAACCGCAAACATTCACATTCTTCACGTAATAAATGTGAAATCTGGAATGACGAGAGAAAGTCTTAGCTTGTTTGTGGTTGAGAAGCATTGAAATAAAAGCGGATACGCACCATCATCATCATCAAGAATATATGTAAGGTTGGCATGTGGCATGTGTATTTGCCAAAGGGCGTGTTGCAACTTTTCAGAAATAATCTCATGTCTCCTTAATTTCCGACCCTGTAGCACTTTTAGCTTACTGCAAGATTAACATCCTGGAGTTGGCAAAACATCGTAGTATATGCGTAAATTTTTTATGTGGTTTTTAATGTAGGGAATCATATTTTTGTTAAATATATTAATTTTATATATATATCTTACGTGATCTAAAGCAGATGGTTGTTTTTCTCAAACTTTTCATGTACAAAGTACTTTTTAAAACCTTACAAAATAAAAAAATTATCTTTACTTTTATGCTATCTAGAGCAAATTGTATGCGTGGCTGCATTTAAAAATATATATTGTACATTTTGTACTGATGACTTATTCACCAGTTGCTCCCTGAGGATAGCTCCCTTTTGTAAATTGCATCTTCGCAATTCTAGGAAAAGAGAATTACCAAAGAACGGAATTTTTCGCTTTGAGTTTCGTGAATTTACGAAAAACGTTTGATCCCTTATTCATTGAAAATAAATGAATCGATGTTTTGTAAAGATTTTATTTTTAAACGAGACGGTAAAGTATTTTTGTATTTGTTGGAAGCAAGCTCAACGTATTGTAAATCAAATTGTTGTAATGACAAGCATGACAAACTTGTTTCAAATGCAGTGAATTCGCTGTTTAAAACAACCTACCCGTGGTTAAAGTTGGGGTTATAAACTACAAGAAAATCCAGTGACTTTGCTTGTATAACAGATTGTACTGCTGGAATTCCAACCTTAACTTGATTCCCGACAGGACATTTGCGGTTTTTGGTTAGCTTTCATTTCAACTCAAGCCAGCGAATGTGTGTACAATAGCAGTAGAAGGTAAAATACCTAAAGTCAATTTGATTAAGTGAGAATGGAAGGCAATCCGGAGTTCAAAAGGTGAATGTATTAAGAGAGCTGCTATATCGTTAACCTTCTTTCATTGATCTGGTTATACTTCATTCAGCATCCGAATATCATCACCGTCAAAGGAAGTAAAACGATTAAATTGATTTTATCTCATCTTTTTCAATGCCGGCTGTCTACAGAATGCCATGATAGACATAGATCTGTGGTTTACTTCTTTAATTTAGTTTACATTCCTACTTTTATAATTTACGGATGTCAGTCAGTCAGTTGCATTTTTGTGGGTTAATTGAAACTTGTCTGATGGAAAGTGGTTACAGTCTGTAGAGATTCATTTGCATTCGCACACCAGTCTTTGGTTGAGTGGCACTTTGTTAAGATAAATGTAAAAACCCCTCCGACTACTAAAATACTGTGAATTCGTCTTTCGTCTGAATTTTGCCTTAAATTGATTTACTCACTAAAGACTTTTGATGTAATTTCCTCCATGTAGTATCTGGTTTAACCAAAACTTCTAAGTAAATTACTCTAAATTGAATTTTATACGATGACCCAGTTTCTCAACCTTGTATCGTGTTCTCCATCTAGGCATTTAGCTTTTGCCGAGGAGTTTCATCTTACTATTGCAGGCTGGGATTGTGTTTGATGTTGTGTACAAAAGGATATTAAATTTCATATTCCTTCTCTGAACACCGATGAAAGCAAAAGCTGTATAAAGTGAGTGGATTAGGCATATTTACAATTCTACTGCCGTTTCCCATATTGCATTTTTTAGTAAATGGGAAGGGGCGCTTACGCTTACATGCAAATATGTAAACTTCTATGAAGAAAGGAGAGAAACCAAAATGAACCTGATACAGAGATGAGCCAACCTGAATAAATAGTGTAGGTGTATTAAATTAAAATACACCTTCCTTTCAAAAGCATCCAAGAAGTGAATTGAGTGAATGCAAAGGATGTCTCTTTCATTCGTTGCAATGGAAGTGTTCATGATCGATTACTTTAATATAAGTCTGGTTATCGAATCGTAGTCTGATATTTTTCATTTCACACAGGAGTTCTTAACATAAAAGAAGGAGTTTAAAAAAATGATATTGCACATTTCTCTTGTACCGGTATAATACTTCAGATCAGAGGTGAAGAGTTCTCCCTCAAAACAAAAATGCCGAAAACTACATATTATTTATGAACAAGGACCTATCTTATAATGTAATCTTCATTCTGGGATTATATTTCAAAATAAAGTGCTTCCGAATAATAGTAAAACAGATATTGGTATTTTATGCAGAGGAGAAAGTTGGTCAACAAAGCCAAAAATGTGCATTATCGCAAATGATATACTACTGCAGCCTGCACCCCCCAAAACCTCTTTGCTCATCTTCTTCATTTCATGTTGAACTATATATTTTTTACACGTAGAGATTATGTTGCACGAAAAACGTGGAATATTTAATGGACCGCTGTATACGGTGACATGAATATCGCTCGGAAAATAAACCGGGATTTAAAAAGGTATATCCATCATCTCATATAAAATATACATGTAAACTTTAAACAACTTTTTTATGCTAAAGGTGCATACCTGGATTTACAGCGGATGTGATGCAAGAGAGGAAGACGAGAGCTGAGAGGATGACACTCACAAAAAATGAGAAACACGGCATCACAACTGCAGACAGTTGACACACAAACAAGCACACACACGTACACATACACCCACCACCCAGACCTTTTTCTTATTTTTAAAGCTCGTCTTGTCTTCGTATACTTTTTTTTATATATGCAAGGGTAAAAAATGAGAGGAGAAAACTAGGAACGGAGAAAAATGTTTGTATTTACTACTCACAGAATATTTTATGAGCCAGAAAAGAAAGTGGAGGAAGGAAGGAAAGATACAAAAAATGGTTTAAGCGGGATGTGTTACGTAGAAAACCGGGGTACGTTTACTTTCTCCCTCCGCGTGGAGTGTGTGTGCGTCTTCCACAAAAAAACAATGTGTTGAGTTGCGTGCTCCACTTTTTTTCTTGTATCGGAATGCCTAACTGAGTTTTACTGACTTAGACGCAAAATGTGTGTAGATGCTTTTGCAAAGTGTTGGCGGAAGAGATGATTATATCAGAGAGAATAAAAAAGGAAAGAAAAATGAAGGAAACAACAATACACTCATCTACATTCAGAAAACTGTACAACTGTGTAAAAATCTGGTGATATTACTTGTAACAAAGTATAAATACTGCACTTTCACTTTTCTCTGTGGCATTGGCTATGTACTACCGCTGTATATGTTTTATTTTCTTTGTGGATGTTGCGCTACTATACTATGGTGCTATTTTGGATGTGGCATCATTATTACTGGCATTATTCTTATTATTATTATCATCATCATTATAACAATATCAGCAATGACAATAATAATGCGAGAGAGAAGCGGCTTGTAGAATCTTCTTTCTGTGAAAAAGAACGTCTTTTGGGAGCAAGCAAAATATATCTATGTATATTTTTTTTCTTATCGTTCTATCCCTTGTACATTCTTGAATACCCCAAAAAATTTCTATTTGTCTAATAGAAATTCGCGTAGTGTGTCTTCTGCCGTAGCCGCCTCAAAGTTTTCATAATACCAAAGTTTTCTCCATGTTCTCTGCGGCAACAGTGTAGTAGTTGTAGCGAATACTGTTATCATCAGTAGAACGACAAACATTTTCCATTTTTATCGCCTGGAAATCACTAAACAACATAAATTTTTATCATGATGACGGTGATGGTATGACTATGGCCATATTGCATATTCAGTTTTGTTCATGTACAGCCTTGTTTTTTTTTTGCGTAAAGTGCTACTCTCCCAAGTAAGCAAGAAGAAGTGAAAGTGGAGCAATAGATTTTTTTCTTAGGGAGGGAAAAAATCTTGGTGATTGTTGTGTGATCCGTGATGTGATGTTATTGCATGTCACAATATTGAGTTGGTTGATGTAACGCAATGAAAGTCAACTGTAACATGTTTGTCCTTCTTCTTCTTCCGTCTTATATAGTCCCGTAGTTTTACTTAAGTGTACATGTACATACTTTCAGTCACCCACCAAGCCAACAACTTTTCCCATTTTCATCCAAGCTTTTCACTTTGACAGTCAATAAAACGTCACTCCATAATGTATCTAATACTATATGGTAGGATAAATAAGACAGGGGCAAAAACTACAACATTGAACTTCACGCACTGTGTGGATGCCGGCATACACTCATACTGTTTGCAATTTTTGTCACGCAAGATCTAGAGTAAAGAAGCAATCTGTTTACCTCAAAAATTGTTTCTTTTTAGCTGAGCTGTAGAGATCACAACAAGTAGTAATTGCTTAATAGGAGAAAACACACAGAGCACAATTATTGTTTGAGAGGTTGCCAATAGAATACAAAATAGGAATTAGAGATGGATTTTTTTTGAGAAACTTTTAGATTCGTTATTTGTATTAATGCGTAATCAAAATTTATGACTTCTTTATTTTAGCGAATTATTTGTCTACCACTTATTTCCATAATAATCGCACATTTTCATCGCGCATAGACCATGTCGGATGTGAACTGCACCAGAAGTGGGCAGAGCCTTTTGCTAATTTTTGATCAAAAATAGACTCTAAATCACATGTCACATGCATAAGTTGTGATACCAAACTTCGGTTGCCAATAGAATACAAAATAGGAATTAGAGATGGATTTTTTTGCCTCTGGAGGAAACCGTGTTGGTTAAAAAACATATTTAAGAAAGTTGAAACTCTTTGCATTTAGGCTTTTTTTATCCTTTCGCCAATAAAATGTCCAAGATTGGCATATAGTTTGTTGGCAACCAAACTAAAACAAGTTAAGCTTTTACCGGGATTTTATATTCCAGAATGGAAATTATTCCTTGTGCTGCTTCTTTACTGCAGTACTGTGTAATGGCTGAGAGCTGGAAGGAAACTGAGGTTGAAGGAACATGCTCCTTTTCTTTTTGCCTCTTGCAATGTTCCACATCGAATTTCACCACCATCACCACACTGTTCCCACCACTTTTGTGTGACAAGCTGGAAGCAAAGCAGAGAAAATACTGCGATTAGGGTGAAGAGATGTGTGTGTGTGGTATTGGGAATGGAGCATTTAGTAAAATGTAGTACGGGAATAGTGAAAGATAGCTGCAGAATATAACAATGTGAAAGCACCAGCCAACTAAGCCAACTTTCAGCCAACAGTTTACTTATTGATCCTCTCTGCTCTCTTTCTTTCATCCTCTCGCAGCCAACTTTTCTGTATGCAAAAAAATCCAATTCAGTAATCATTTGCCCTGCTGACAAGGGAAATGTTACTGTTATACTTGACCGAATTGACTATAACACAAATTGAAACCTTCCTGTCTGACCCAAACTATATCAAAATTACTAAAGATCCGACTGAACAAATAGAAAAAGACATACAACAGACTTGCATGAACCTTAAAAAATGTAAACAATTCTCCAAACAACAATACAACTCCATTGTTAGGTCACATTCTAAACCCCCACAATTTTATGGTCTCCCAGAAATACACAAAAAAACATCCCCCTTCGTCCAATAGTTGACTATAGATCAGCCCCCACATACAATTCAGCCAAATTCCTAGCTAACATTCTAAAACCCCTTGCATATAAACAGAAAACAACAATAACAAATACATATCAGTTTATAAATGAAATCGAAAATTTAATCATCCCAGATGGATATGAGATGATTTCATTTGATGTTAGAAATTTGTATCCTTCTATTCCAATAGATGACACCCTTACCTATATCCATTCTCGGCTAGAAGAAGACCAATCGTGGAAATCAAAATCAAATCTACGTCTCCCACAATTATTAAGTCTTCTGGAAAAGG
>JAHZNG010000836.1:0-25234 GCA_027744375.1 Orchesellides sinensis
ATAATTGCATATTTTATTACACGTAAACAACTTCTTACCTTGGGCAAAACAAGGATTAATCCAGGGTCCTGTCAAAAGGGCAATAATCCAAAACACGGGGAGCACGGGTCGTTTACTATTCTTCTGCTCTCCCTGCTTCATAAATTGGTTGCAGTAACCTTTATTTTTTATGCTTTTCTGAGCTGCTGAAATTCTACAACTTTTTTCTGGAGTCGCAACCTGCACAATTTCTTTCTGTTTCACAAAACATTGGCTTCCTTTGCCTGTCGACATCGTAGAAGGGAAGTGGAAACGGTGGTAGTTATCTCTGGCTTGATGATACTGCTCCTTCGTCTTACCCACGTCAACTTCATCACCGTCGCCACACTTGTCGTCCAAAGTTTTACTACTTCCCTTAAATGGGACACTTTTCGCCTCTGGAGTCATAAACAGATGTCCTAATCTAATGTACTTTTCCAGGATGAATGGCCACGAGGTGAAACACGAGACCAAATTATTTAAGGGGGAAGAAGAGCTACTACTTCCACTGCCACTTGTACTACTCCAAACGTACTGAGATGGTGGCAGTAATGCCGGTGTTGGGACTGACTCATCCACACTTGACATATCTACTTCATCAGTGTCACGTTTAATACTTCTCTTCTTTTTCTCCTTCCACTCTGAGTCCTTTATCGAGGAAAAAGGTTGAACACGAGAGGTAGTCATCGTACTACTACAACCAGAAGTCAAGGAATTTTTCTTTCTTTTCCGGACCATTTTTTCCAGGTCGGAAGTAGTCTTTCTTACATCTCTAGATGTGGTCGTACTAAAACTATTTGAGGAAACGGAAATGCTATTTTCTACCTGTACTGAAAACATCTCCTCAGAAAAACTCCGTAACTGGGCTGTATTGGTTTTTACTGGAATTATGTTATTCTTTCTACCTTCCACGTGATTTCCATATTGGAAGTCGTCCACTCTTGTACCAGAGTTGAAGTGGTGGTCAGCCAAGCAACATGAGCAGCAGGAGGAGGATCTGATACCATCAACATCACCACCAACACAACCACCACTGTTGCCACATAAACTTTCTCTAATGAAAACGTCCTGGTCAACGTTATTGCTTTCTCTTTGTCCACCACTGGTTTGCTCCTCTCTTCTGGGACAATTCGGTGAAGCAGTCGCCATTTCCTTCATTTCCACTTTGTTCTCGTCTCTTTCTCCTGGCCAATAATAAACTGAGCTGCCAGTATCAATACTATTGTCACTGCCTCTTCGTTTCTTTTCCTTTCTCTGATGTCGCATTGCGATAGGTCATGAAAAAAAATTATCAGCTATAAATCACCAAATTGGCTCCTCGTCTCCTGGAACTACACAGAGAGAGAAACAGTAGTGTTTAAGCATGTACACTGCCTCCAAATAAATACACAACTAACACCATCACCTAAAAAAGTTACTAACCCGTAAATACATTATACGTAGTTTACAAAATGAACAACCTTGAAGAAAGTAAAAAAGCAATCGAGCAGAGGAAAAAAGTCGTCGTCTCGGTTTTTATTATATCTATGAATTTCTGTTCATTCTTCCTTAAATTACTATTCTATTTCTAGTTAAGTCATTTCTTACCTCCCTTTCGTGTTACATTCAAATAAAGATGTTATATAATTTTATTTCTGTCTTTCACACCACTTATCTTTCACATTGCCAGTGTATACCTAACAATATAAAGACGGTATCTCTACGTCTTCCTATTGTTCTAAAAAGACAACATTGAGTTTATATCAGTATAAAATCCAAATATAACCAAATGTCATTAGACACTCAACTTGTTTTTATTCACTGGAACACTCAGTAGTCAGTCAGAAGAGACTGAAATACAACGCGTGTGTGGGCTGCTAGGGCAAAGTCCTCCACAACTCACTTAAGTTATACGGAGAAAAAACGCACAAAGGTTGCTCCAGGTCCAAGAGTCACAAAAATAATTTCCCTTTTTTCTATACACTTCCGTCAAGTAAATAAAATGACTGCATAAAAGTGTGTGCTGTAACTTTTGTGTTTTGATGTTGAAATTACTTTTTACTTCTTCACAACCGTCATCTTATATATTTTCACCACACCACGAGAGAGCTACATTAGCAGCAGTTAGACATTTGTAGTGCCAAATTGTTAGAAAAGTTGAAGAAGAAAATAAGGGTTTTTTTCGCTTAACTCCTTACTGGTACGCCGGTGGTGTATCCTGAGTGAGTCTCTTCTGACTTCAGTTTCAGTTTAGTAGTCTCTCGTCCCAGTGCTCCGTACTCGTTCACTCCTTCCCGGAATTGAGCACCTACCTACCACCACCTACATAAAAATAAGTAATAAAAAAGAGCCCACTCTTGTTACAGATTTTTTTTACTGCGGGGAGTTTTCTCTTAAAAACCGTGTGTCCCTGCATGTGTATGTGTATTTGCGTATGTATAAAAAGTAAAATGCTTTTTCTGATGTTATTTATGATGCACAGTATAAATATATTTATCTTGATATGGGTATGGCCAAAGGAGAGTAAAAGCACAAAGCTTGGCATGCATGTTACAAGAAAAAGGCATGCAACTTTTGATGGTAAGATGTTGATATCATAATGTCTACATTATTTCCTACGCACAGTCCAACAGTCGGTCTTATGGCAAATTGGAATAAACTGCTTCTGTCACTAGCTCGCTGCTGGATGTATTGTAAATTTGTAAAATGGGTGGACGAGGAATGAATAAAATGTGAGACTAGTAGAGCTCCGACGTGAACCTTGGTTGGGGGCTTGAGAAAATAAAATTATGCGTGTAATATGAGCCCATGACATGTCATAATAGAAATAAAGCGAACAGAAGGTTGGAAAACTGGAGACGAACGACGAGAAAGGTTCTTAGACTATTATTTTTTGGCTACTATTTATAATGAAGTAGCATTGTATGCGTGATTTTTTGCGTGAAATATTCAATGTCCTCCTGTCATGAGCAATTAGAGGGTGAAAGGAAACCTAGCTCAATTATTTACTAGTATGTTGCATAATACAGAAATTTTATACTATATTATAACTTCCTATCTATATATGTGTATTATATCCAGATACACTTTAAACACTAATGCAGTACACCGTAACAGAACGGACATTAAGTTTCTGGGTGGATATACGATTCCTTTTTGCTCAGTTCAACTTGTTTCTAGTCCAATAATAAGCACGTCTTGTCAGCGCAGTGGGATGCTTTCAAGAAAAAAAACAGCAACTAAGGAAATGACGTGTCTAATCTAATTTCAGTATTGCTCCCTGTCCGTCTCCACCAGAAAAAATACTATTGCACAGAATGAATCTAGTGCATTGCACTTCTACTGATGCTTTTGCAGCATGACCAATATTACAGCTGGACAGAGGAATGGCTTTGATGACATAGTCCATCAGTCCACTGGACTCTCATCGTCCCCAAGCATTTTTCTCTCTCTCTTTTCGTAGTAGCCTGGTCTGATATTATAGCCCGCAAAATGTTACAGCTATTACTACCACCATAACCAACTTTCTGAAACATTTTCCATATACACTTGTACTTGTATATATATTTATATAGTAAGAGTATTATTTTGTGCAAGGTGAACTTTTCACAGAATGATAAAAAAGAAAAAGAGAAAGGAAGAGATGGATAACTAAAACCACTTGGGACTGTTTGGCCGGCTCGAGTAAAAAATTATGTGATTTATTCCTCTTCCCTTCTTTTCGTTTTTTCCGATTGTCGGAGAAAAAAACGGAACATCTAATATGGGTTCATATGTTACATACATATACTGTAAATCTACGTGTATACATGTATGTCACTACATAAAGTAAAATGGAAAGGTCGTCTAGTTCTCAGTCACTTTTTTGCTGAAATGATAGAGATAAGTACATGGTCTTCCTTTAGAGTTGTCTTTTTTTTCAATATTATCACTACCTTACACATGATGACGTTCCATCTAAAAAAACCCAACTCTGAGATTTTGTCATGTATCTCATGAGCTTCATGTAGGTAACCTGTGTGTGCTCTATTCAGTTTTTCCAAATACTATAGGTTCTCTCAAGTCGTGTAAGGCATTTTTTATTCTATCATAGGCAACCACAATCGGATCCTTTAAAAGGATAAATCGGATCAAGGGAAGTAGAAAACTATGGAGACAATGTCGGCTTTCCCGAGGAGTTCACTTTCCCCCAAGTCAAGAAAGACCTTCATAGTGGCATACATATATAAAGTTGCATAAAGAGAATAAAGTCTTCTACGTCGTCCGTACAACATCAAAATCTCTGAGCGAACCAACAACAGTGAAAAAAGGCTGATGCCACCTCAAGATCCAACCACAAGCTCATAGTTTCTTTCCAAAAATCACCTAAGCAGAATTGTAAATCCTATTTGGTTGTTCACGACTTTAGTGTTAACCACTGGTTCAGAATGCTCTGAATCTTTGTATTTTTTCCTCTTCCCTTCTCTTTTAAAAAGCAGGTGAGCTTGGGAAAGAAAGTAGAGTATGAAAAGCAAGAAGTAGAAAACTTTTTAAATTCATTTTCATCCTTTTCAAACTTTCCCTTATATGTTGCATCTGTATTGTAGCACTATGGATGTGTTTTTGTATCATATGCAATGGCAATGACGATGTTCTAGAAAACATGTCTGTTATCACAGTAAGATATCCTCCCATGTCGTAAAATACAGAGGAGATTGCATTTGCTTCCACATGAACACTCACAAAAGTGTTTTGATTTCGAACCGTTTCCAGCTCCAATTTTATATTTTATGAACTGATACATAAAAACTTCATAAGATAAACTTGAGTGTGTGTAACCTAAAACACCTCAAATATAAAATCTTCCATAACATGTACCATACGAATGGTCATACGCATTCAGTACATCCTTTATACACACAAAGTAAAACTTTACGTTTAAATAAGTAAACAAACACATAAATAACTGCCTGTCAACTTTAAAGCGTTCCTCTTTTCACCTGCTAAATTTCTCAATTTTTTCTGTCGCTCTTTTGACCCCGTTGTACTTCAAACGATTTCGGACGTTTTGAAAGATAATACAAAAAATATACAAATTACGCACACATATAACAAGAAGGTGACTTGGGAATGCAAAAAAATATGCGTAAGAACTTAGTATATCCAGCATTGCCTCACAAAGTTAACTTCCTTCCTTTGTGTTTTCCTCCTTCTAACGTTTTCTTAGGCATCTCCCCGAAGGAGAAGAGAGTCAGTGTTCGTTAACTGATGATGGATGAATTATGAGGTAAAGACAAGAACTTTACTGTCTGGCTTTATATGCTTTAGTGCGCTCAGCACAACATTATGTGTGTGTTTTTGTCTGTGTGTGTGTGAAAAGGTTGAAAAGGAGCCGGAGAAACAAGATATATTGAGCGTCGAAAATTATGAACGCATATTAAAAGCAAGTTTGTTATATTTTGTTGTCTCTGTAACAAACTACTTAAGCTTAAGACCATAAACACCATTTACAAAGAGAAGAAGTCTTGTTTAAGACTGGTGATGATATGATCCTTCTACAAGATGTTATATGCTAAACCATCTTCTACAACTTTTCAAACATATGATCTCCCGAGACGATAAAATGCGTGTTCCCTTTTATTTCAAAAACATTATAAACCATACACACAACTCTTTCGCTCTGTTGTGCGGAATGATATACACATCCGTTGTACATGTATCATTTTTAGCATACTTTGCTCCCAATATCATGCGTACGCATATATATATTGCGAAAGAATGATAGGAATACTTTGTGACGTGCCTCTATACACATGGTCTCTCCATCATCATCTTTTTTGCTTGAAAGTGTAAACAACAGCTGCAAGTATATAGCATGGGTAGTTAGCAATAATAATAATAATAATAATGCAAACTAACTATAAGAATGCATTTTGTTCTTTCGCTATCAAATATCACTTTCTTAGTTTGCCTGTTGATATATTGCTTTCCGTCGTGTATTCACAGTGGGTTACTTTATGTACATGAAACAATAATTTTTCCGTGCTCAACACAAAACTTTAGGCATACACATTTATATTTCTTGTACAGTAGAAAAGTACGGGTTTATAAGTTATGATGACTGTGCGATGATACTAGGAAAAGGAGTGAGAAGGAGGTGTGTGATGATCACTAGATTATAGAGTAACCATGCGTTTTTTGTGTACTTTAGTACTCTGATTGTTGAAGATGATGTACAAATGATAATCATAAATAACAAAAACCCATATTATGTTTTATTCTTCTTCATTTCAATCAATCCCAATAATAAAGGTGAGAGTTTTATTTAATTTGTTGTTTTGAACCTTACAAGATCAAGAGATGCATAATGGGTGTATTGAGTTTTGGAAGTACCAAGACAATTTCTGTATTAAAAAGTTATTACTACAATTACCTACCATTCTCGATTGTATTCGACATCCATATTTTGGTCACAAATACAAATGCATAAACTACCTAGTTTGATTTTTCCTCATTAAAAACTTCGTAGATTTCGTCTGTAGTTTTGATAGGTGTTATTATAGCCATTTTCCTATGGTACTTTTAGCTCCCATATTATGCCTACCAGAAGTTCACAGAACACACCTGCTGGCCAAACTGACATAACAGATTTTCCCTACAACACAATAGTTAAATAAATGCATGCATCTAACAAATTACATATTATTACTGAGCACTAATGTTATATGACAAAAATTACACACATAATTTTGTGCAATAATGCTGTATAACAAACGCCCTAATGGCACAATGAATAAAATATCAACACTAACTTAGTTTTTAGGGTACTCTATTTCTTTACGCTTATCCATTCCGAACCAAGGTACAGTGGACGACAACTTGGTACACAAGAGCCTCGCAAATAACTTAATGATGTACACATCATCATCATCATGATACGGCGCTTAATAAATGATGTGTACCTACATATTATTCTTTTTGAGAATTTAGTTTTTTTGAAGTATGATGCATCGTGGTGTTGTTGAGAGGATAATTATGAGCCATGTGTAGTCAGAGTTGGAATGGTGGTGGTTGGGAAAAACAAATTGTTGTTGTCATGTTCTTCTTTGCTCATTATCATATCCCTTCGCAAAAAAAACTACAAGAATCTGATGTAATATGTTTAAGGAACACATTAATTTTATCCATTTTCCCAACTAAAAACCTAATGTGTTATTCTGTTTCATAAAGTCCTATCATCATTCATAGGTAAATGAAGATGGTGCACACAGTGATGACGATGATGTTGATGGACTCTCAAAGGAAGAAAGACTCATGTCATGACATGACAGGAATGATGATTATTTTAATTACCGTTGTTACCTCTCACAAGAGGAACTAAGTGATCATTCCTCTCTGAAAATCTAATGTTATACATCATTTTATATGTACATATAGTTTAGTACACTTGCCTACTTACAGCCATTAGTATATGTCTCAGTGTGTCTTATAATAATTTGCGCTTTCTACAATTATTATATGCTTTGCATAATCATTCTGTATACATGCTTCCATTCTTTAGAGGAAATATGAATATGCATAAGCTTGATAAATCTAGCAGTAGAGTAGATTTAGTAGTAATGCACAACAACACTTTTTTGTTTGTTGTTTTTCTACCTTTTCAGCACAAAATTCTAACACAGTCCGCTTAAAAGCATATTGTTACTGTAGAAAACATTTGCTTTTTGTCTTATTGTTAATTTTCATTTACCTACTAGCATCAAAAAGAGACTAAGAAGTGGGAGAAATTTATGATGTAAAGTGGAGGAATATATGGGTTTGTTGGAACAAGAAAAGGGACTAGATGATTATTTTATGAAAGTGATGATGATAAAATATTATGCATAAAATGTTCGGAATAAATTTTACTTCTTTGCCTACTCTCCTGAACGTTATCTTAAGATTGACCTGGCTTTTGGCTTACATTAGGTACCCAAACAAGTGTGTACGATACCGGTGAAGAATACAAAATGGGGCATGTATAATATAAACCAAGCTTGAGATCCACCTTAGTACGGTGGCAGCATGTAAAAAATGCATTATATAAGGCCGTTGTCCTTGTAAGCAAATTTTCCCTCATTAATTCAAGCCTTTTAATTCATAACGTAGTTGTAGTAGTTTTTGGCTTGTATACTGCAAATATACTCATATACCTAAATATAAAAAGGAAGAGGTTTTTACTACTTGACAAGACGCATGGAAGATATGCTACCTACTACTGTGTGACTCTATATGGCCCTGTTTTTACCCTTACTCCTACTGCTGGAAACTTGAGCGTTTTATACATTATGAATTCTAAAGAGGTCTTTGTGTTTTCTGTTCATACATACAATTCTGCCTACTTTCCGGACATCCTTGCTGCGTCTCTGCCTTTTTTGTAGTAAAGTCTCCAGAAAACTAGAGTCATGTAATGATTGTAAATTTTTCTCTGGCGACTAGAACAACGCCACGTTTATAGGAAAAAACACACTCAAGTCTCAGACTCAGAGGCACATAACAAGAGAATCAGAGAGAGAAACAAATAGAAAGAAAAAAACACAACAGTGTAACAAGTTAGTTCATCATAATTACAAGTGGAAGGTGAGTTTTACTGATGCATGCTAATTTTATCGTTTACAATAATTCTCAGCTTATATTAAAACTTACACTGGTCTTGTTGGTACGGTAGAAAACTCAAAGTTCTCTATTAAGGTTCTCTCTTCTGTCACTGAGTAAAACTAAGTAACAGCAGCACAACAACAACCGTAATGTGGTGACATGAAGTTGTTGCTTGAGGCTACTGTTAAAGTTGCAATTTCCCCGGATATGGTAAAAGTGTCCTTTCGTTTGACGTAAAGAAATACACAAAATTTCGTTCAGTTTCCACAAACATGAGAAGAGTTCATTTGCGTCGTTATTATTAAATATTACAAGTTTATATTAGAGAAAAAGTTTTAGAAATGTTCCTTGTTACTATATTTAATTAGTGCGGAAGAGACTTTTACACATAACCACACTTAAGCTATCAAAACTTACACACAGGCATACTTGATTTAATACTGGATGAGGATAGTTGGAAACTGAAAGTAACGTTTAGAAATTCAGACACAGTGTTTATATATCCTTAAGTAAAGGTAGCATCCAACCTTTATGCACTTTTTACGCTGTTTAAATATAGATTCCAATACGCATAAATATAGAGCTTTGCCCTTGCGAACATACGTACACACATGGGTTTTATTCATAAAATGTGCGTTTGACTGATGCAACTTGCCAACGATGTCGGATGATGAATTGAGAAATTGTTCAAAACGCAGTTGGACTTCTTGGAAAGAACGTCTTTTGCAACTGGGCAGACTTTCCGACTTTGTTGCTAAAGAAGCTTTCCACCAAACCAAACCTCATTCCCAAGTTTTTAACTTGGATTTAAAAGGCTATATATGCAACCTCTTTTTTAACCATACGCAACGAGCCAGTGACTGACTGACAGATGAGCAAGGTATTTATTTTGATAGATTTGAGTTGTCAAAAACTTCCCTTGTTTTTTCACTTTATGAGGAATTCTGTCGTAAATGTGGCTATTAAAACTAGAGGATCTCCAACGATGTATGCAGCAACTCTTCTATACTTTTCAGTATGCACAAGAAGTGAAATGTACTTAGTCACCGACACAAAACCGGGCAAGATGATACGATCTTTCGTTAAACCACAAGAGCAGGAGCAAATTGTCCGTCCTTTACTGCACTTCTCTGAAAGTTAAAATGTTTGGATGTGGCAGTGATTCATGAATCACACACAGAAAAATGTTTTTTTTCACTCAAGCTGAAAGAAAATTATGAATTCTATTCAAAGCCTAATAGCATTTGTTAAGTGTTCATTTATTTGCATTTTTGTCTGCTACTGATGTACCCTGACCGGTGGAATATATTTGTATCACCACGCTAATCCAGATCAAAACAAGTGCACTATTTTTTAATCCATTGGATAAAAATCAGACTTGCAAATCAAACCTTTTCTTTGAATACAACAACATCGAAAGGAAAGTATATATATGATGTACATAGGTACACAAAAAACAATACACCTTTTAGAATTCTCCAATCGGTGAAAATTTACTTTACATTTTTTTAAACTGACACAACGTGAATTATATCTCTCTTTTAAAGAGTAGCTTGGTATATCTAATCCTTTTTACAAGGGAAAAGATATGAAACGCTTTTTTGACAATTAATGTTTGATGGCAACAACAGTCACGTCCAACCCCATCGGGCTTGTGAAACCAACTGAGCTCAGCTATAGCTCGTAGACACACTCGCAGCTCTAGGATCTCGGCTGGTATTCCGTGTGTACATGTGAAAAGCACAAGAAGAGTCACATAGCATAAGGATACCTACTACAAGCATGAACTATGTGAAAACAGGGGAAACTCAGATATCCTTCTTCCTAAACACATAAAATAGCTCCATCATGACATGGTATAAAGTATAAAGCAAACTGTGTTCTTTCTGAGCCAAAGCAAAAGCTTAGCTTTGAGGAACCTCTGTGAGTTCACTTTTTATCCAGTGAGAGTGGAACAAGTACATACCAAGGATATATGTGTATGTGAAAGAGTATACATTTTAAATGAAGGAGTGAAACAAGCAAACTATCAAAAACTTACTTTCAATATTATGGGAGACGATATATAAAAAGGAAAGCCTTGTCTGACTGAATGTGTTACTTACTTTCATTATTCAGAGTTTTGTCCTATCTGTCATTGTTCTAAACTGTTTTTATAACGTAACAACCAAAAATTACGTTTTCTCTGTCAACCTAAGAGAATTGTAAAAAGGGCAAATATCTGGTGTATACTTTTTGTTTCTTTATGGCAATGCAACTGTTACATTATAAAATTAGTGCATGTAATACTTATGGATCTTTTTTGCCTGGTGACGGTGACATATATATTAAGAAAAGGTGGTTTTTAAGTAATCCTCAATGTGCCTATGTTAGTATTATATAACTCTGTTTATATGTATAGCGTGGTAGTAAATCTTTAATGTTGTATGCAAATGAATTAAATAAAAGCGAACGAAATGAAAGGCAGTAGTAATATTGTCTGTAGTGACCACAAACAGTATATACTCCCCTCGCTTCAAATACTTTAGTAATTTTGGCAAGGCCTTTTAGAATTGCCTATTGCCAATCATCATCAGGAACTCTAGGAGTGTGTTTCCAATCAGATTTTGAAATTCCCGAACAGAGAGATTAATATACTTTTGAAAAATTAATTATTCGTCTACAAATGAAATTCATAAATACATTATATGCCAGATGAGGAGAAAAATAGTTGTTTTTGTTATGACTTAAAAATGGCAAATAATAATTTAATCTTTTGCCCATATGAAAAACAAAAGAGATAAAGACTAGAGTTTATACACTGGAAAAATGGAAAAAAGAATGTCCCTTAAATATTACAAATAGGTGAAGCTTTGTTTGCGTGTGTATTGATTTATGCAAATTTCCCATTCCTCATTCGAAAGGGCCGACTCCACCGAGTCGCTGACTAAGATCCATATTTTATGATACTCTGTTAACCGTGTAAGCTCACACAGTTATATTTTAGCAGTATAAAAATGATTGATTTTTTGCTGGAAAGTAAGACGTGTCAACAAAACAGTGGTAAGTCTGCTCACCTTTCAAGCTCCAACTGGGTCTTCTGGCAGTTAGTGTGAAATCATGCCCGAAAAAACCTCGAAACATACATATACGACTATGCTTTTAGCGATTCTGCGAATTTTTATCTGAATCGTTTGTTTTTTCAGTGCATTCGACCATCAAATCTGCTTACTTTCCCTTTATACCGTAAACTATATCGAGAAGCATGCATTTAAAACAGATAATGAAGCTTTTTATCTTGTACCGACATTGTGTACGGTTGGTATACTTATTTGCAGTAATTGAGGTTATGTTAAACATACTTAGGTACAGCAAAGGGCTCGTGCCGCCGAGGGGGGTTTGCAACCATTTGCAAGATTGCAAATGTCATTATATTTGGAGGTTTTTGTATGCACGCTATATACCAGCAACAACTGTGGCGCTATTTCTGCAAACTCTTTGTACCTGTAGACGACTTTTAGGCACATATATATGTAACCTTCATCCTATTTCATATCTTTTGGGGGAACCAATAAGATCAGAGGGTGTACTGTATTATACAGTGCTCGTATACATATATTTATATATGCGAACATAAACAAATAAAAGAAAGCTATCATACGTTTATTTTAGAGAAACAGTATTATGCTCTTATACCTTTACCTAACTACCTACTATGTATGTATCTATCCGTATGAAACTTAAGCCTCAGACAAGTTTATCCCGAAGCGTGTCTGTGTTTCTATTTGTGTACACTCAGTTTTTGTCTCGTTTTTTCCCTAGACCCTGCATGCAAAAAGTTAAAAGCGTTGTATGGAATGTTATAACCATTATGGCACATTCGTGCTTTGCCAGGCCATGTGTGCAAAAATTATTATCGCCTGTAAGCAAAATCCCTTCCCTATCCTCCGGCTGTTTTAACCTTGCTTCTCTATTGTTCTCCTCGAGCGCATGCTTCATTTTTTATTTTGTAATATTTGTTTTTTAAGGGAAAGGAAGCAGAATGGCAGACAGAAACATAACCAGGGGAAAGGTAAATGTGATACAATAAATTGATTATTTAAATTCCACTGTCTGTACAGTTAGCCGGTTCATGAGCAAAATACCAAGTTTTTCATGAGTGTGTAATAGTACCAACATTGTTACATGCTTTTTGCAACATTTCATAGATAATCGTCTTTCCTGTAAGCATGTAACACAACGAAACATGGCAAAACAACAATGTTTTTCCAATAAATTATGCATTTTCCTAATACTGTCTTTGACCCTAATATTTTTATTTTGCTAGATAGTTATCTGCATCTCTTCTCTGGCTATGTTTTCTTCTCTCTTAAGAATCCGTAAAGTAATAGTTTACGGTTAATGATACATTCCATAAGAACAAGCAGATATGCCAATCGAGACCATTCCGACCAATATTTGGGATCTTATTAAAAAATTAGTTAATCCTGAATAATACAATTAACTAGGGATGTACATAGGTTTGCCTTAGTGGCGAAAGTTGATGGAAAGATGTAATTCCTTTCATGTAAGCATATGATTTAAAATTTTGTTCAATAAAATTATTTTAAAAAAATATGTAGAAACGTATTTTTGTTTAAGACTTTCCTTTATAACGACTAGCATGGAGTTTTTACCCATACAAGGACATTAAATTAACTGTGTATATTAACACAGCTATAAAATAAATTCTACCAAGCATTCTTCTCTTGAATGTTCTTCCGTGCTTTAATGATACTTCAATGCGACACCAAATTCTATACTACGGTAAACCCGATAAACGTAATAAAAGTGGATGCGGGTAAATCTGACAAATGTTACTTTTGCCAACGCTAATTCTGCCAATCACCAACTCTATTTCTCAAGAAAAAACAAATCCTATTCTTTTTTATACAAAAACATTACACAAGGCAACATGTATAGCTGGGTTAATTAGGGGAAAAGTCACGGAGGAGAAAAAGAAAGTAATTTTGTTTACTTTCAAATATCAGGATTTTCTGTCAGTCTCTCAGGCTGGCAAATGAAAGACTAAGTTGAGCAGTTTTGCAATAAGAGCAAACATTGCCTTGGCGTAATATAACAAAACATAAACATTCCATACATATTCGTACATACATGAATATACATGACCAAAAATTAAATTTGTTGCAAAAATTCTTGTTTTGCTTTTTAATTAGAATCAAAGCAGTTGAAAGGAGACGGACAAGATTGCGACTTGTGATGTGTACAGCTTGACATGATGGAATTCAAATTACACACTTTTTGTTTACTTTAAGTTAGCAACCCATGCTTTACATATAAAAACACATTTACAAAACTCTACATAAACGTAGTTATTGCATAATAAACCTAGCAGTGCGAAAAAATAAAATTATATGTATACTTTCATAAGGAAGTCTACAATATGCATATAAAATGTACATATGAAGAGGCAAGTGAGCATTTATTGAAGCGTTTTCTTCTCAAGTCTCCTTCTTTTCCCTTCTTCTGTTCTCCATTATGACTTTATAGCTTTGCTTCTAATGTTGTTTATTAAGGAAATTGTGTACATATCACTTGTAATAATATTGCTACACTCCTATAATTACTAAGTTTCGGGAGTAGCATGAAGTATTAAAAAGTAAGTTTCAGGAAACATTTTGATAAGCCTTTGCGTTGAGTTGGATAGCGTTTGTTGTTCCACACTCATTGTATGTTTCTGTTTTGAAAGCTGAGACCTGTTGTAATTTTGTAATAGTAATAATATGATATAAAGCTTTTTACTTTGTAATCTGAATAGTTTTGCGCATTCTGCAATTCAGTTTTTACGATTTTACAGTTAATCATGCAAAATAAATTCCGTATTTACATGTCATGTCATGCGGTTCACCTTGTAGCAGTGTATTTACATATACATATATGTATGTATAAAATGCTTCAAGCAAAATTCAAGCTGCTAACTTTAATTTATTTAGTGGTACCGTTGGGGTATCCACATGCTTGTGTTATATTTTTAGAAGGTGTGTAATTTTCCTAAAAACCTATAAAAACATATATTATGTTGTTTTCTACCAAATAAAGTTAATGTTGAAAGGTTAGATTTCACGTTTTATGCTCTTTGCTCAATTGTAAAAATCTTACATAAGGTGGAATTGTCCAACTTAAATTTAGTGCGCCGGGGTCTTGTTGAAAAAACTGAGCTACCTGATTTCGTAACTAACTGTATGTTTCCCAATTCCCGACCTTTCTAGGTACATTAGTTATCTACCTTGAGCTACCAACTTTATAGTCAACAATAAAAGCAAACTCTGCTTTTAATACTTCCATCCCCATCATACGTATTTAGCTTATGAATCATCATCATTTAGTTTTCAATCTTGGTTTTCCCTATTATTACAAACTTTAACGACCTTGAACTCCGGATGACTCAATCAAAGGTTCATATCACATAGCACAGACTAACTAACTACGTACATGGCGGATTTCATTATAACAAAACCATGCGTCACATCTTTCTCCTCCCCACCACATCAAAAAGTATAAAACTAGCTATAAAATGGAATAACCACATTTCACAACTATCATTATCATCAAGTTTAGCAAGAAATATGGCAAATAAACATGAGCTTCCGTTTCATATTAAAAACGATTTAACGGCTTGAGAGGGGTGGAACAGTACACATTTACATATCCGCGGTAGTATTGATAGTAAAGGGCACAGAGTTATTACTATTTACTCTCGCACTCACTCAGACTTTCATTATCTTCATCCACTTCCAAATTTGAACTGACAACATCAACTCACAAGATTCATTTTTACTAATATTATTTAGTTGATGCAATATGTAATGTCTTGGTGTGCATTTTGTTTTTTTTACTCCGGTTAACTGAAGGGAGCTTAGAAACCATTCTTATTTCCATTTGCAGCCCAACCCTTTCCTTCCTCAGTTTATGTTCTACCCTTGTCCGTTCGTTTTACGCAACTTCTTTTTATCGGTGTAACCAGTGGCCTCCCCCTGTTTATCATTTCCTTGCACTATCACATCAGTCACTGGTATTTGCTCTCTTCGAAATTCATATTCATACAGCGTTCAACGTACCACACAACGACAACTGCCACGCACCCATCACCCGAGAACCAACAAGGGGTAGCTAGGTTCATTTAAGCTGAACGTTTTATGACAGTCGACAGTCATAAAATATTTCAGTGATTAAAGCACTACAAGGGGATTCATCGTATGCATATATCTAAAATTTCAATATTTTTTTCATATTATTTTGCATTTAAAAATTCGTGTACCTAATGTTATGGCATGACATAAAATATAGCAAGTACCGATGAATTTAAAGTTTACTTTCCTTATCCCGATCCAATTCGTCTCATTCATAGCCAATGTTTTTCCTGCAAATTTATGAGCAACGATGGAGAAAACAGTGCAACCCTTTTACCATTAATTTGTCATTTCTCCGTGTTTGTCTCAAAATGTCTCAAATCTAGTCGTTACAAAATAAATCTACGGCCCTCCGAGGATATACTTATGAAAAATGGAACAACACGGTTTTTGTTTCATATCAGCGAGAAACATTCAAGGTTTAAGCCTTTAAAACCTTTGGATTCGTCAATTCGAAAAGTAAGTATCCCAGTAGTATAAATTTTATCCTCTTTGGAACGACAACCTATTTAAAAGTTTTATTTAGGATTTTAGATAACGACTAACGAATTTCAAATGAACGCTCTCAGAAGTAAACTCACCATCATGCATGCAAATCGGAAGCTTGTGTGAGATAGGTGAGTTCTGAATTCTGGTGAAGAAGCATACCTATGCATATGAAGGACAGGTAGTGAATGTAATCCGTCCGCATAATTTGCAACTAGACTTTCACATTAAGTTCCATAACATGTTCTGTTTGCCGAATTTCATAACATGTTCTATTTACCCGATTCCATTACAAAATATTTTATACGCTTTCCACAGAGCCAAGTTACAAAACGAGCTACAAAGGTCGAAGTGCTGCCTTAAAAAAGTGTGAATTTACCTTAACGCTGAAGAAACCATAAAAATCCTAAAGGTCTGATGGGAGAATAAGGTGTGTTATGTTCTCTTATTCGTCTGAATTGACTCAGCAGTCTCAACCCATCTTTGACCACCTTAAAATGAATGCAATAAATTACGCATACTTATTTGAAGTTTTGAATGAAGTAAGTACAAACCTAACTCTTAAGGTGATCTCAGAGAATTATTTTTTTTGTAAGACTGATTAGCATTTCAATTTATTCATTAGATAATTTTGCACCAAATATCCAGTAACGAAACATCATCACCGAAATCATATCCCAAACGTATTGTAATAATGAAAGTGTTATCACTATACTTGTTCGCACTCATTCCCTTGTATGTAGCTGAGAATGACCTGGAACAACACAAGTTTTATTGCGTTGCTATATTTTAATCAATTTACTTTTGTTTAAACAGTGTGTTTTGTATAACCTTTTAAAACTTTGCGTATATTTTGTAGTAAATAACTAGGAGCAGCTGAATTTTCCTGCACATTACAAAATTCAATGTAAAACATAAAATTAACGAGGAGAACCTTCATGTGCATTGTGTACTTTCACCTGAAACGCGTAAGTTTTGTTACCCCCTTATTAAGTACCAAATGCTCGAAATGCGCAAAGATTGTATCTGCGTTATCAGATTACTAAAATCCTGAGCTGAACAATCCCACATGTCTCTGAACATACGGAAAACATAACTAAAAAACAACGTTGGCGGTGTACACTGTAAATTGCATGAGCCATTAAATCATCCCACTTATTTTTGTTATGTACGTATTTTCGGCGAATTTGAAAAGATATTTTACTCCAGAATGGATTTTCCCTTCTAAGATTATTTTGTAAACATACCAAATTAGTCATCCAATATAGCCATTCCTTGGAAAACATTATAAACCACCAATTCATGCTACGGCCTTCACATATCTAACTTAATAACATCAATTAAAACGCTTATAATGTCAAAGACATTCAATAACTCCTTTCTAGCCAATTTTCTTTTCATGTCATAATTCAACCGCCTCCGATCCGAATGATAATTACACAAGACTCTTCTAGATTTTAAATAATTAGAGAACCATTACCTTTCTTTCTAAAGTCCCTGAGTCACAGAAAATTATACGTGTGTGGAAATTAAAGCGTCAAATATGACATGACCTGCTCCTTCCTTAAGCAATTAAAGCAATACATTTAAAAGTGAAAACATTGAATCTCGCGTTTAAAATTGCTTTGGTTTAATCAAAGAAAATAAAGATTGTTTTGATGCTCCCAATTAAATAGTATATTTCAAAAGAGAAAATCGAAAACGAAATTGGCAATTCAATATGTTTATTGACTTCTTCAGTTTCCATTGGTCTTATTGTGGTAATGCACACTGGACACTGCGATATATTATTTGACTTAAGTACATAGAATAAAGGTATAAATACTGAACTAAAAATACATTGACTTATGTATTTTTATGAAACTAAGTACGCAATGAAATAAGATACAGGGTTCTTGCAGGGTTATGCTATGCTCATTTCTAGACATTCAGTGATTCAACCCATCAACCTTGGCATTTCTAAACTTTATCTGTAAAAAGTCCCCTATTGTCCGGCAACAACTTCCGACGTCGTATTATCAGCGTCATCAGTTGCAACAACGTATATATTCTTACTCAATATATGTAATACTGCAGGAAAGGAAAACTGTCATGACGTTAGATCACACAATGGTGCATGAGTCCAAATCTAAAATCTCTATCATTTTTGATCCCCTGAATCTAGAGAATTCTTGCTCAATACATATGTAATACTGCAGGAAAGGAAAACTGTCATGACGTTAGATCACACAATGGTGCATGAGTCCAAATCTAAAATCTCTATCATTTTTGATCCCCTGAATCTAGAGAGATCAAGATGTGGAGTAGCAAACAAAACCTAAAAGTAGAAAACCGTATGGTGCAAATAGAGGGACGAGACCCTCTATTCACGCTAGGAATAAATGAATGAATGAATGAGTGAGTCAAACCAGAATGCATGTTGCTTGTGTAAAAAGTAATAAATAACTCTGACGTATTTTTCGTGCAACCATACGAACCCCTCTCCGATGAACAATCAAGCAAGGCGAAAACCGAGCCAAATATATTATCTTGCCTCATGTACACAGATTAGTAATAGAGCGCCGCTTATTTGTGCATATAACATACGAATATACGTGCCAAGCGATAAAATTCGGGTTGGATATTATCAAAGAAGTAGAAGGGTAGGTATTTCTATACTAGATATGCTCTTGATTTGTACCCAACTTATATGAAAATCTCTTTGTCCCCTTGAAACTATCCTGTAACATGTACGTTGTTGTTTTGGTCTGTCTGGAACTGGACTCAACTTCAACTCATTCATGATACTGTTTTGATTCCAGCGGGTATATACACAGTGCCGCTTGTTTATTGAGTAAAATTGTATCAAGATAAGTGTTGGGAGGTTTACTTTTATACTTGGTTAGAGTTCTAAGCATCATATCTGTTGGATATGCTCTACCAGAACAGATCACGAACTTGTTTCAATGCAGGAATCAAAATGAAGCCTACTGTTTTGCAGGTTACAGAATAGGAGGTTACTTTTAACTGATCAGTGATAACTAAATTCGTATAACTGGGCGTACTACAAATTAAAATAAAAGGGACTTCGGCTTTACGTTTAGATTAATTTATTTAATAAAACTACCACACCAATTTTCCAATCGTGAAAATTACAGGAAAAGGGTTTATAATATATTTACAATATAACGGACAAAGTTGCTCGTTCCCAAGCGTAGCTGCAGTCCACAGTCTACCGTGTCTAGAAGGAGAGTGAAACAAAATCTGGCTATGCAACAGACAAAACTACACAAAAATGCCAACGTGCATCTAATTTGAATAAAGCGCCTGTTACATATTTTCTAGAAAAGACTAACATAGAAAATAACAAAGATAACGCACTAGCGTCTACTAAACCATATACATACTATTTCCAACATACTCCCACTTCGATCATGAAAAATTACAATTTGAGTGATCGAACTTCATACAATCAAATAAGTAAGTCTAAGTGGGATCTTGACTCGTCGACCGGATCTTGTAACTCCTTCTTGACGCGTGTCCTCAAGTTGCAAGTCCGCTTCTGTCGTCGTTTCCAACTTCTCGTTAGGCGCTGTACATTCCTGAACCTCCAATGGATAGATCCGCTGAATGGGTCTGTCAAATATTCCATCCTCTGTCTGCACATCTACTCGTCGAATCTTCCCATCTACTCCAGGTTTTACTTTAATAATTTTTCCTAGAGGCCAGTCCAACCTCTTTTGTCCATCATGTCCAATGAGAACTCTATCCCCAACTTTCACCTTTCTCTTTTCTTCGTTCTGACGAGCGCATGTCAACTGTCCCAGGTACTCCTTACGAAAGCGGGATCGTAGATCTTCTCGAATCTTTTGGACAAACTTCAACTTTTTATTGAGATTCTCTATATTGAGTGAATCAGCTTCAGGAACATTGGCTGATCGGTTTCCATGTAGGAATAGCTGCGGGGTAAGTGGGGCCAAGTCATCTGGATCCTCCGATACGTAGGTTAAGGGCCGTTGATTAACTACAGCTTCCACGTCACACAGAACAGTAGCCAATTCCTCCCGGTCCAATGATGACTTCCCCAGTACTTTTCGTAAAGTTGCCTTAGGTAGCGCTGGCGTTGCAGGATTCATCTTCTTCACTGAAAATCTCTGACACGTCTCGCATGCATATTTCACATTCCTAATGGTTCTCCGACTATTCAAAATCCAAAAACGCTCCCTCAGTATCCCCTGCAATGTATTCACACTTGCATGTCCATTCTTCTCATGTTCAAAACGGATGAGAGCTAACACAACAGGGCATTTTGATGGAAGCACCACTGGATACTTGAATGTCTCCTCAAAGTCTCCATTCAGCAGTCTTGTTTTGTAAACCACTGGATACTTGAATGTCTCCTCAAAGTCTCCATTCAGCAGTCTCGTCCTGTACCGCAACAACTCCTTCATTTTCACTACTGGAATATTCCTCAATCTTATGTCGTTTTCTCCAGTAAAATGAACTTTCTGAACCAAACGCAGCAATGTTTCTTCAGCCTTGAGAAAGTCTTCTCCAGTAATTTCTACTTCTTTTATTGCTGTTGAATTCAGCTGTTGAGTGTGTACGGTGTTTATCATCTCTAAATACGAACTGCATTGAATGACTGCAGTGTACAAGGGGTCAACTTGTTTAGCTAACGCGGTCACTACAGTCTTCCTTTTCTCCACGTTGATTTCTTCATCATTGTATTGTACTGCAGAGCGTGGCCATTTTTCCTTGGGTTGATATAACCAGCTGCAGCCCTCCCACCACTTTGATTTCTGTAAATTTTCCACGCTGCAACCTCGGGAGGGTAGGTCGGCAGGATTCATTTCTCCTGGAACGTGATTCCATTCTTCAGTCTTGGAGAACTTCCTTATCTCTGCTACTCGCTTTTGAACGAATACTCCCCAATTACTTTCATTGGTTATCCAGTATAATGCAGTACTGGAATCTGTCCAGTAATATGTCTTGATGTCTGGAAGATTTAACGCCTCCTTCACAGCATCTGCTTGTCTGGCACCAATTCCACAGCCCAACAACTCCAGACGGGGAATAGTGACGTGTCCTTTTGTAGGTGCCACACGAGACTTAGCTTCAATCAACTGCACCGTGACTCCATCATTTCCTTCCGTTCTGAGGTAGACAGCACATGCGTAGGCGTGTTTACTAGCGTCTGTGAACACGTGTAATGTCCACTTACTTGTATCCGCATTCATGGGATTTACCCACCTAGGTATCTTCACATCTTGTAATGCAATTACACTGCTCCGCCATTTTTCAAAACGCTTCACCATCTCTGGAGGTACTTCTTTGCCCCATCCAAGTTTAAGCGCCCAGATTTCCTGCAGCATCATTCTTGGCATTATCGTAACTGGACTGGAAAAGCCAATTGGGTCGAACACCATATGAGTAAGGGAGAGAATCTTCCGTTTTGTGACAGGGCCTTCTTGTTTCTTCAGAAATTCACTTAAGTCCACACGCAGCGTGTCCTGCTTCAGATTCCACAATAACCCCAACACTGAAGAATCCTTATCTTCGTCCCTTGGTCCATGCTCCCACCCTCTCATCTCAAACTTAGCAGGTAGCAAAAGCTCATCAATTTCCTTCTTCAATTTTTCGTACTCTTCCAGGTTGTCCATACTGGTAACTAAATTATCCACATAAGTACACTGATCCAAGATGTCTGCAGTCTTTTTCATTTGCGGAGGAGTATTCTCAGTTATATGTTTGAGAGTGGCTGCTAACAAGAACGGTGACGCACTCACTCCAAACACCACCCGGCAGTGACGAATAAACTTTCAGCTTGGTACATGTTGTGTCACTCCACCACAAAAATCTTAGGAAATCCCTATCTTTTTTGTTGACACACATTTGCTGGAAAGCCTTCCTAATGTCCGCTAACACGCCATGCTGCCGAATTCTTAATCTCGTCATGATGGTCGGAATCTTCTCCAACATGTTGGGTCCCTTCTCCAGGCATTCGTTGAGGGATGGTTGACCTTTCACCTTACTTGACGCGTCAAACACTGGCCGAATCGGTGTCGTGCTGCTAGGCTTGTACACTGGTCGGTGCGGCAAGTAGTGACCATAACTATCCAACTCCCCATTTGGAACCTCCTCAATCATGTTGAGTTCCTCCCAATTCTTAAAAACTTGATCATATTGCTCTAGCGTGCCTTCTTTCTTCATAGCTTCAGTCGCATTTCTAAGGCGCCGCTCAGCTACTCCCTTATTGCTTGGAAGTGGGGGATGTCCCTCCACCCACGGTAATCTTACATCATACCGCCCTTCTTCTGTTCTGGAGACTGTAGTTTTGAAATGTTCCATCGCTGACTCTTCCAATTCTTTCCGGGAACGTTTCTCTTCTGGATCTGAGATACCAATTGTATCAAGCTCCCACAACTTAGCTATTTCACATGTTTGAATGTGACATGAAATGGCCTGCATTGAGTGACTAGTTGACGACTTCTTCATTGGCAGCTTTCCCATGAGTGTCCAGCCAAGGTGCGTGTTCACTGCCACGGGTCCACAGCTTAATTCGATTTTGTCTCCAGTCAATAGCTTTCCAGCTACATCTGCTCCAATGAGTAATCCAATTTCCGCAATATCTGGGTTGTGATCACTAAGCCTGATATTTTTCTTTTTCAATTCCTCAATCCAAGGTCCATTTGGTATCGTGTTGATATTTCCCGTGATGATTGGAATGTCCGAAACGTCAAAATTACATCTAAATGACTCACTCACATCTGACAATTTTATCTTGTAACGGGTATGTAGAGTGGTCTGTGTTTGAAGCCCTCCGAACAAGACGTGATTCACCTTTTCTTCTCCCACTTTCTTAAGTCCTACTTTATCAGCAATTGTCTTCAACACGTAAGACTTATCGGAGCCTGTGTCGATGAGCACTCTAGTACGGCAGGTTTTCTTCTCTCCATGAATTTGAACAACAAGGGTCTGTAATAATACTTCTTGTGAGTACCCTTGATTCACTAAGAAATTTCTGTCAGTCTTTTCACCAGGATCATCTTTATCTTCTTTCTTGTTTGTTTTGTTGTCATCCTGAGAACAGCTGTTATGATGATGGGAGAGTTCTAGACTTATCGGAGCCTGTGTCGATGAGCACTCTTGTACGGCAGGTTTTCTTCTCTCCATAAATTTGAACAACAAGGGTCTGCAATAATACTTCGTGAGAGTACCCTTGATTCACTAAGAAATTTCTATCAGTCTTTTCCCCAGGATCATCTTTATCTTCTTTCTTGCTTGATTTGTTATCATCCTGAGAACAGCTGTTATGATGATGGGAGAGTTCTGGACACATTATTGTCCTGTGTTTCTTACTGCAAACTGCGCATTTTACAAACTCGTTGCATTTTTTGGATCTGTGTCCCAGTTTCAGGCAAAAGAAACACGCCTTCTTCTCCTTGATCATACTATGCTTCACGTCAAGAGACATCCTGTCGGCTTGACCACATTCATGGGTTTGGTGATTTTTGTTGCAGAAAATACATACTGGAGAATTTTTATTTCTGCTCCGGTCTTCAATAGCCACCAGACTGGATGCTGTTGGGATTACATTCTTGTTCCTTGTTTTAGTTGTACTCCCCTTAGAGCCCTTGTCTTCTCCGAGTCCTCCACAAGCCAGCTTAATGTTGTCTTCTGCTCCAACTTCTCTCTCCAAGAATTGAATGAGCTTTTCCAGCTCCTCTTCTCCATCTTTATCTTGGACTTCCTTAAAGGTAGGGTCACGTTGCCACGCACGAAGAACGTCTTCAGGCAAACAGCTTTCCACTAATGGATAGATCACGGCAGCACATTTGTCGGTAGTAACTCCAAGGGTCCCCAACGCTCTCAGCTGGGCTGACAATTTTACATATAATGTTGAGAGTGAGTGACTTTCGTTCTTTGCATTATTTATTACTAGTCTAAGTAAGTCACGCACGTAAACTTTGACTAGCATCTTCTCTCTTCCATAGCGTTTCTTGAGCTGGTCAACTGCTAATGGATAATTATCTGCTGTGACAGGGTAGCTCATCACCAAAATTTGCTTCGGAGCCTTCCACAGTGGACTGGATTAGATATTGGAATTTATCTGAGTTGGGGATGCCTCTGTTCTTGTCAATCTCTTCGAACTGACTCCAGTAGGGCAGCCAATCACGTACGTCGCCTCCAAACTTAGGTAATTCCAGCTTCGGCAGCTTCCTTCCATTATCCACAGTGGCTAAGACTGGTGTTGAATTTCCTCCAGCAGTACCTCCAAGGATTTTCCTTGCTTGTATTTCGCACTTCGTTAGTTCTCGTCTGACATCTGCTACTATTTTCTTTTGTGTGGTGTATTCAACCTCAGCAGTGTCGTCCTTCACTAACAAGTCTAGATACTTCTTTATTACTTCTAAGTAGCTATTGGTGGCCATTTGAAATACTTCCAGCTGGATCTCCACATTAACTGGATCGTTCTTTGTTATTTCTTGTTCCAGTGTTGTTTGTTCCGCTTTCCATATATCAGCCTCCACCTTAGCTTCTCTGATGACCTCCTCTTTTGCTCTGGCCAAATCCTGCGCTCTTCCACGTGGCATGATGATGTTTTTAATTTAAAATGTAGCACTAATTATCACTAATTAACGTCCTATCCTGCCAGGATCGCCAGAAAATGTTGGATATGCTCTACCAGAACAGATCACGAACTTATTTCAATGCAGGAATCAAAATGAAGCCTACTGTTTTGCAGGTTACAGAATAGGAAGTTACTTTTAACTGCTCAGTGATAACTAAATTCTTATAACTGAGCGTACTACAAATTAAAATAAGAGGGACTTCGGCTTTACGTTTAATTAATTTATTTAATAAAACTACCACACCAATTATCCAATCGTGAAAATTACAGGAAAAGGGTTTATAATATATTTACAATTATAACGGACAAAGTTGCTCGTTCCCAAGCGTAGCTGCAGTCCACAGTCTACCGT
>JAHZNG010000837.1:0-10842 GCA_027744375.1 Orchesellides sinensis
TTTTTATTAGGCCTAGGTATAACTTTCGTTTGCTATTGTGGAGCATTGTTGAAATTTGGAGCGAATACAAGTATATGCGTAGGAATATTTTTTCTGCTGTTCGTCATTTATGGAATGTGGTCTCAGGCATGCATTCTAACCTTTTTAAAATTTATTCATTTTATTGTTGTGCAAGGAAATTTATTGATTATTGGACAATCACATCTTATTTGTATTTAAACGCACAGATTATAATAGGGGATATAATTCTCAGATGGATTGAACATGGTCATATAATCAAAGGGAAGGTCAGGCATGTTGTGAAGAGAAAAGTTTCATCAATATTTATTGTCATTGGCTCACAATTTCTTATTGTTTGTCCGTATTTATTTGAGGTATCATTATCTTTAAAAGATATAATTAATATGTCTGTATATTGATTCGAAAGGCAATTATTAACTAACAAATACATGTTCTCAGCAAGGTACTTCCGTTTTGGATTCAGAAAATATATTTGGCGGATCCCTAGCCGCGTACACTGTAGTTTTAGCAGAGCTTGTTGTAGTAGTTTATATGTATGGCTTCGCAAGATTTCTTGTGGATTTGGAAATCATGATCAAACGGCCGATTCCCACACTCTTCCAAATTCAGATTCGCTACATTGTTATTCCAGCGATTGGAGTAAGATAACTAAATCCAAATCCATAATATTCAAAAATCTAGTAAACTGCAAAAGAGTATAGTATGTATGATGTATGAATACGTTTCGCATTTTGTCAATTTATCAGATTTTTATGCTCCCAATGATAGTCAGCATATACCAGGAACCCAGTGTCCACACCGATAGATACTCCATTGGTTGGTTGTTTTACGCAGGAACAGCAGTAAACTTTGCTCCAATAGTAATTATACTGGTTTTTGCTTTCTTTGGATACAAATCGAAAGGGGAGAAAAGCAAAAATAAGGTGCTTGTCTTAATAGACGTTATGCTAGCTTTGAAAACTTTGGCAAAGAAGGTGAATTATGTATGAAATAATTCAACTAAATTTGTTTGCTTCTTTGGAAGTTAGGTCAATCCAGAACCTTATATTTACGAAGATGAGGATGTTGTCCGAATGAGAAAACGAATCGAGCCTAGATTCATTGGTAAAAAAGATGCTCCATCTCAGCAGTCACGCAGGTATTTACACACATGTCATGGATAAAGTCAATCCAGAACCTTATATTTACGAAGATGAGGATGTTGTCCGAATGAGAAAACGAATCGAGCCTAGATTCATTGGTAAAAAAGATGCTCCATCTCAGCAGTCACGCAGGTATTTACATACATGTCATGGATAAAAAATAAGACCTCTAATCCAATTTTACGACTACCAGGTAAAACTTATATTTGATTTGATTTCTTGCCACTCAGTCGTACAATCCGATCCGAATTGTATTACGTGGTGGAACATAACATGCAATACATTTACCAAGCTCAGCTTGTCGTACAGCAGCAGTTCCATAAAGTTAATTAGGTTTAAGATTGTTCAAGACCGATGGCTAAACTGTGCCCTCTCTGTGGTAAACATAGTTTACTTTTTACAATAGTTTATGTCTTTGTCAGTTATATACATGCATATATACAAAATGTCATGCAAGCATTTTCTTCCGATTTCTCCAGCTATCCAAAAAGAAAATTCGTACATTTAAAAAATTAGCAGGACATATAATGCTCCAGAGAAAGTATGACAATAATAGGATTGACATCCGCTTTCTGGAGAGGGCCTTGGAACAAATTACTAATTTTACTTTCTACTCTGCTAATCGAAAGCTTCAAAGAATGCCAATGAGTGAATTGCTCACATACTTGGCAGATGAACTAATCCAGCTCACAACATTTCATCCACATGAGTTTCGGGATTCTGAATCAGAATCGTCAGAAGGTGAGGAAGACAACAACGAGAATAAACTAAATGAGAGTGAAAGCTCTTCAGATGACGAGAATGGGAATGGTGACTATGAAGAACGAAAGGAGTACTTAGAAATTCACAGGAAAATTATTGGTCGTCTTGATAAAAGTCCAGCAGAGTCTAGAATACTTTTGACTATCCGAATAAAACGAGGTCTCAACCTGCCTTACCAAGGAGAGCTGAATGTATTGAAGTTTTTGCGTCGGCAGCGAGCTCAAAGAGAAAGGGAGTTATCGTGTTGGACAGCAAATGACTCCCTACCAATTGATCACTTTGTCCCTGCTTCGATTAGTAAAGACAATAACAAAATTTGCTTCACAGTTTTTCATGCTGTGGTGGTCGAAGGGAACGATCATTTTATTTTAAAACGGTTACCTGTTCCTCGTCCTGCCATTGTTCGGGTTACAAGAAGCTTTGTGAATGCCCTGCCGGGAAAAGAGCTAACAGAAAAGTTTGCTCATATTGTGACTAGAAGAATGCGTAGAAATCTGGGGATAATCATGGCAAAGAGAAATTTGAGAAGTTGGTCAAAGCGAAAGCTCAAGAGGCATTTGTGGAGAGTTGCTGACAGGATCGACGATGACGTATACGACTTTCTAGACAGGATGCTAACATGTGTGATAGTTATCGTAAGTGAAAGTGAAGCTCGAAAGAGAAAGTCTGCAAGGCAGTTATTCCTAACCCCGAGAACACGTCGACAAGTTCCTTTAGAAGATATTCCTTTCCCAGAATCAAACGAATATACAATCACCACTTACAGTACCTTAACTTCGAAACAGCTTAGAAGGGCGGAAATACTCAAACTATTTAATCAGCCAGATGACATCGTTTACAAAGAAAGTGATTCCGAAGAGTCGAGTGAAAGTGATGTTTTTCTTGACGTAAAGTCCAGTTCTAGTTCACAATCAACGTTATCGGGATCTGGAAAAGAGGAAATGGAAAGTGTTGCTGCAACAGAAGCAGGGTCGCGTCGCTCTTCTCAATCTTCGTCTCTTGATGCTCTCATTCCACACCATACTGAATCGGGAAATTTAACATACATGTTGTCTAGCGAGACGCTCCAGCGTCGAGATCGAAAGTCCCTTGCTCACAAAGCCACAACCAACTTTGATCTTGCGGGTGAAAAGGGAATTTGGGTTAGTCCCGATAAAGTGAAGCATATCAGTGCAAGAAAGTGGTCACACAGTCGAGGGCCCCATACAAATTTGCGGTACACTGACAAAGAACTAATGCTTCATAAGACTGTGGAAAGGGAAGCAGAGAAGCAAGCTTTTATTCCTGATACCAATAAGTCTATCAGTATAATTAGAACCAAAGATAATTTAGACCTGAAGAAAAAGTTTTCACTGCAGTCTCTAAGATATCTTTTGCAAAGCGAAGTTGAATGCAAGTCAAAACTTACTGTATTTAATTTTCATGCAGAAGCACATATATATGTACTGAAACGTAATTTACAAATAACTTTACAAATAAATTAGTTGATTTCCAAGAGGGAGAACTTGTGGCAGTGACTAATGAGGACCGTGCGTTGAGGAGGCTAGGTATGCTTAATGAATCGAAAAGTTTCATAATGCAATTTATATGTACAAGGAGCATTTGAGGTTTTATAAGCGATTACTAAAATTCCAACTGTGACTTATTTTGAGTTTAGAGGAAAGGCTTGGAAATAACAATCCAGAACAGTATTACTTTTCATATGGGAAAACAATTGTGGTTACCCACGGGGAGTCCACCAGTGCACGGAGTAGTGCAACTGCGACTGCGGCTAGGTCCACAGCGGTCAGTCCTCATCATTCAAGATATACTCGCAACTAAAAGGGCTTGTGGTTATAACTTATACATATAATTATTATATGTAGTACTTTGAACTATGATTTGACTTTATTAATAATTTAGTAAAATTAAAGTTTTTATAACTAATATGCACATTTCACATGCTAAAATATTTTGTATTCCAGCCACACAGAATTTTCTTCTAATTTTTAATATTCATATTTGATCTACGCTTTAAGGGTTTTGGCGGTAGGACATTAGTGACAGTTACAACTTGAGTGACACTTTCGCTCATATCCATCGAATGCATCTGACTTTCCGTGCTTTCTTGTGCTTCCGTAGACCCTTTGTTTATTTCCGGAATTACTTCACTTTCACTGGAAGAGTATTGACTTGCCTTATACCCTATTTTTGATGTTTCCTCCTTTAATTTATGAACTTGCTCCGAATCTGATTTTATATCTCTATGCTTAGTATCCTTCCTAAACCGCTCACGTTTACCCCTAGTCGTTGCAGACGCACTTCTAGGTCTTGCTCTACGAATAAACTGACTTTCACCAGAGACCAGTTTCTCCTTCGACGTCTTACTTTCTTTAGACTTTTCTTCTCTTTCGTTGTCATTTTTAAGCTCATGAGATACAGTTTCATTGTTGTTATTCTCTACTTTGTTAACTGACTGTGTGGTCACAGCAGGAGCACAAATGGATGACTGCATTTCTGATAGTCGTTGCTTGTTCCTCTGTTGTGCTAAGTATAGCGCAGTGTCTAACTTCTGAATTATACTGATGAATTTTTCTGTGCTATCGCCACGTTTAGCTGGGACGCGCTTTTGTCCACTAGGCTCATCTTCACTCATCTGCTGAATTGAGTCAGTAGACTGAGCTCTTCTTTTCTCCAAACTTTGTCGCATCTTCAAGGCAGTTTTCTTTAAAAATGGATAATTCATCAGCTTGGTTTGTTCGTAAAAGTAGAGGAGAACTGGAGATGGCTCACTTATGGCTGACGTCAGGCCGACCGCTACGTAGTAATCGAAGGGGTGATAATCAACACAAGAAACAATGGAATTAGTATGATTTCTTGGTGAATTGAACTGAAGTATTTTCCCAGTGTCTGCATCCCAAATGCAAAGTGTGCTGTCTTCGCTTCCACTCAAAACCAGGTTACCGCAAGGACTGAAGCAGCTTCTGATTTGAAATCTAACGAGATTAAGCCAGAAATAAAATATTTCATAAATATCTCGAGATAAATTATAAATGAGATACGAGCTTTCTTTTCACATTCAAACCTTTCGTTTTTAAGGCCAGGGAAAGACTGAAGCGGGATGAAAGTTACAACGTCTAAAATACTTTATGAAGCTATCCCGTAAATGGACAAGAATTCGGTTGCCGGATGGGTGCAAGTCAATACTGTTTACGGGAACTTGCCCATGATGCAATTTTGCATCTCTAAAAACGCAATGTGTCAGTTTTATAAACTCTAAGAATGTGCCACTGTAAAGTAATTGATTTATTTCTATTTGCATGTAATTATTACTTTTCCAGCTTCCAACTTTTCTTTTGGCCGGGAGATTTGCAACTCCATTTAAAAAGACAACCAGAACCGTCCCCACTAAATAGATTTTGACCTCCGTGATCAAATAGTAAGCTGTTTACAAAACTGTTGTGCTTGTCCAGCTAAGGGAAAATATACATACTTAAACATGGGTTTACAACATGAGGTGTTTAGTACATAAGACATTATCTGCAAAGGGTTATATATGTTACCAAAATAATTGGTGATGTTTCACTTTGATTTCTGCTTTCTTTGTTCTTTCCTTTCTTCTTCGATCTGTCATGCTGTGGCTTTATATCCCAAATTCTAATCACGTAATCAAAGCAGCCTGTTGCCAGCAAGGATGGATGTGTTGGATGAAACTTGACGCAATACACGTATGACGGATGATAGAGTACCTGACAGGAAATTCATTATAAGGACCTGAAATAGTATAAACTCGGAAATGTCCGTATTTTTGTGTGTGTTTGAAATTACTTTAAATATTGATAAATTCTTCTCGTCCCCATTTTGCATTTTCCAAATCCTCACAGTGGAATCTGCAGAAGCGGAAGCCAGATAATGGCACGATGACTGATCCGTTAGCTCATAAATTTTCCATGCAATATCATATACAATGCCATGATGTCCTTTTAAGCTTTTCAAAAGTGATCCGGAAGGAACCTTGGAAGAGATACGCAAACATATATATTATTTACTACATCTTTGTACATTTTAAACAAAGAAACCATTGCTGATTGCATTTCTCTCCCAAAGATTGAAGTCTTACTTCAAACAACAATATAACATGGAGTTCATCCGTGTCCAAACCAGCAGCCAGTTTCATTCCACAAGGACTAAACTTGAGGCAGTGTACATTCCCAGAAATGACAATGTTCAGAGATTCAATCTGTGACGAAGGCAAAGAAGCAACGAGCTTATTTGGAGGCTTGCAACTTTGCCCCTCCATCCTAGTCCAGTTAGCTTGCTCTCGCAATTCATACGCGGATTGCTGCGTATCAAAGATTAGATTACAGTTTAAAAACCATAAGCACCCATTTAGAGAATAAATCGAATTGTATTGATGTGCTCTTACTCGATTTTCCTCTAGTTCTCTTTGTTTTCTTGTGGCAAGTTGGCTATCCAGAATAGCTTGAGTCAAGTGTTCCTTCCTCATTGACAACAATTGTCTGAGGCTAGCCGTTGTAGTTTCCGGTGGAATTATACCTTTCGGAGTGACGTACAAGGTTGAGTTTATCTTTTCTCTTTTTCCACTTTTCCACCAAGAAAAAACCTCTGGTCCAGACAGCTTCTCTCTGGAGCGGAGTTTAACTGGTTTGTACAACTGAAGTCTTAGCTTTCTATTAAGATTCCTGTAACCGTTTGCTCCAATTGGTTTCAGAAACGCCCAAGCGACTTTATACCATCCATTCTCAGACCCTAAATATTCATGCAGTTTTGTTTATACTTATTCATAGTCATTATAGAATATAAGTAAGTTTACCATGATATCCAGACGATGATATGGATGAGTTAGAATTCATAGGAAGAAAGTCCATAACCTCAAATAATAGGATTGGCTCCAGATCCGTATCCTGATTCTCATTTGGAAGCGCAAATCTACGAAAAGGCTCTTCAAAAACTAGAAGCTCATTCCAGGTTGGTGCAAACGTGGGAATAGAATGACGAGCGTGACATGGTTGCGACATAATTGGCAGAATAGACTCTGCTGCGTTTGATGTAAAAGGTCCGCCTGCTTGCTTTGACTTTTACTTCCACCAGCAGGACCTTCACTACGTTTAAAATATTCACCATTTTGGCTCATGACAGTAATTTTAACCACAGGATGTATCACATTTGGATCTAGTGGTAGTAAATCGGACGAGTGAATGGTAACGCCAAAGAGAAGATCTTTTCCAGATGTTGAGTCTGTAAGTTGAATCGCTTCAGGTTGCTTCACTTTCTGCTTTCGCTTTGATTTTGGGGATTTCGGAGGAGCTGATTCAGATCTGTCTTGGTCTTCACTATCACTTTGTTCTTCTTCTGAAGACGGCGACAATTCTACTTGGGACTTGCAACGCTTCTTGGTAATATCTTTGATCTCTTTAACCTTATGTTTATGCAGCACTGCCACAGAAGACTGAGCATCTTTTGCCTGTTTTAACTTCGATGATTTGTCAGACTTATCTTTGGATACAGATTCTTTTAAAGGTTGTATAGTCTCTTCTGGTTTAGCAACTTTCTCCTTGCTTTTAAGGATTTCGGAGGAGCTGATTCAGATCTGTCTTGGTCTTCACTATCACTCTGTTCTTCTTCTGAAGACGGCGACAATTCTACTTGGGACTTGGAACGCTTCTTGGTAATATCTTTGATCTGTTTAACCTTATGTTTATGCAGCTCTTCCACAGAAGACTGCGCATCTTTTGCCTGTTTTAACTTCGATGATTTGTCAGTCTTATCTTTGGATACAGATTCTTTTAGAGGTTCTATAGTCTCTTCTGGTTTAGCAACTTTCTCCTTGCTTTTACTACGAAGCAACTGCTTTACAAGGGGCTTGAATTTCGACTTCTTTTCGGGTTTGATCTCTTCTTCTACTTCTAACATTGAATCACTTTTGTCTTTTTCTAGCTTCTTAGAGGAGTCATCACCCTTTTTTGCTTTTTCTTTAGTGTCCTTCCTGGCACTTGACTGCGACTTAACCGACGCTTCCTCATCATCCTCATCTGAAGAACTAGTAGACTCTTCCGGCATGAAAATCCTAGTTTCTTTTGTGTCTCCCTTAATAACCTTTGCTTTCTCTTTTGGTGATCGTTTTCCCTTACCAACTTTTCCTTTGTCTTCCACAACTTCCTCAAGCTGTTCACTTTCTTCATCAATAGACTTTTGCGATGTATGTTTTAAAAAGGTTTGAGCAGTATGTCTCCATCTATTTACAAAACTGGATTTCCCTGTCCCACTACTACCACTACTTTCTTCGCCAACTTTCTTTCTCTTGTCATCTGACGAATGAAACAATTTGCCAAGGCGTGATTTAACGGTGTCTTTAGTGGTAGTAGATGACACAGAAATTGTTTCAGACTTTTCATCTGCCATACCTTTGCTTTCCTCATTTGCTGGGTCTTCAGACTCAATCTGGACTGCCAAAAAGTCCTCCTTTTTTTTAACACTTGATTTTGGAGAGTCACCCTTATTCTTAGTAGAGACAACTGAATTATTGTCCCCTGAATCATCCTCATGACCTTCACTAGCACTTTGTTCAACTTCAGACGTTCTCCTGTTCCTAACGCGCTTTGAATTAGCTGTTGTTGACGATGAATAAGCCTTAGACTTAGTTAGCTTTGGTTTTGGAGGCTTTTTAGTAACCCTACGTTCATTTTCTATCGTAAATGTTCCACCTGAACCGGCATCATCCTTTTTAAACACGTAAAAGCGTTAAGACGTAATTACAAGTGGATTATAACACACTTTAGAAATTTTAAAAGCTAATTACCGTTTCATAATGTAAACTTGATTGATTTCCGTTGTCATCCTTATCCCATTCACCAAATCCCATTACCCTTGAGCCCTTATCCGACTCCTCTTCCAGATTACTCTGAAAGGAAAGTTTTCTTGGGCGATCGGTCCAAGTCTCCGGTTTAGTCCTTGGGGTAGGGCCAATAAGGGGTTCTAGTTTGTAAGGTTGATGTGGTGGGGAACTTTGTGACGCTCTAGTTGACATATCGTCCTCATCAGCAAGAAAAGCAGTGTTTTCAAAGGCATACGTGGAAGACTTGTTAAAGACATCGTCATTGGAGGTGGAATACTTACGATCTCGCTTCCGCCCAGTGGTGACATTGCTGCCACCCGAAGATATTGAAATGACATCATCAACATCTTTTTCTTTACCGTGGCTTAGCGAATGCTTAATTTTGGATTCTTTTGCTCTTGGTCGAGGTTTTGGCTTTGGGCGTGCTTCTGTGTACACCAAATACAATACACATACAAAATGTCAAGTAATATTGTAAAGTTAAAGCAATGAAATCAGAATCAATCGAAAATGCAAAATTGCAACTTTGGTTTCATTCTTATATTAACTTTTAATACAGATTGCTGAAATAACCTGTTGTATCTTTCTCTGCACTGTAAAATGGTTGACTTAAGTCTTCCATCTCAACTAAATTCTGAAGACTCATTGCGGATGGTTACTCGCCTTGTAAGTATGGTGCGCATAAAAATAGTAAAGAATCTAAAATAAAAATACTCTTTGTTGTTTTATGGTATATAAATTATATCTATTCACCTTAGCCCTTTATATAAATTGCAATTGCTTGATACATGTATAAAAATGCATACAACAATGACTTTCTTCATGAATGCTAATAAACCACAAGTTAATTTTCTTTTTCAATGCACCTGGAACTTTAGAACTTAGAACATATATTTTTTAAACCCTACGAGGAAGAATACTGGAAGACGAGGGTATGAGGGGTTGCTATTGTCATGTATTTCCTAATACGCAAATGTATTTGACTATGACATTCTCCATGTTCCCTTCCAGTGTCTTGGTTTGTTTTCTCCAGGTCCAGCCATCATTAGTTTACTGTTTTCATCGTATCCCAGCAACTTGCATGTTATGTATGCCCACTAGGGCAAAACACTATGTTCCGGTAGAGCTTTAGGTCTTTCGCCATTTATTCCAGACTAACAAAGAAATGCTATTGGTCATCATAATGTTGCTTGCATTTACATGTAAGGATTTTATAAAAAGGGAAAGCTAAAGGTTTCCGGAAGATCGTATGCATGCATATTACTGACTTTCACATTCACAACTAACTACATTTATTGACACCTTCACCTTACCCTTCATAACATACACGCTTTTATGGATATAGGTACTTAATTTATATACTGTCTTTTCATATGCCAAAGACACTCTCCAGGTCATAGGCCAAGACCTTAAAAGCAATACTAAAGTCACATCACAATCCATATTCATTTTTCTGTACGTGTTCCACATTCCTCATAATATGCCTATCTAAAAGTTAAGTGCATTTACCCTAAATACACTCCTTCTTGGTCTAACCCTAACAATCACAAAGCCTTTACCTTGGCCTCATTTTATCTACAAAAAATACTAGGAATTGTACGGCCATAAAAATCTTTTGTGTTGTCGTTACATATGCATAGACTGTACATCTTTCTTTCATACTGAGTTTTGTTTTGTTGTGGAATGACAGATCCACAGAACCAAAACGGAGATAGGCTGGATCACATGTGGGATTGTTTTGAAGGTGTTGTTGTTGATCTACAACATAATTTGTTGTGTCCAAAAAAATCTAAGTTTTGAGTAATCTGTAAAATGAGCAACCCTGCATTATCACCACCTCCCCTTAAGAAGGATTCCTCCTCCACGAAGAAATCCAAACAAGAAGAGGAGTCCCCAGCGGTGTCGTCAGAGGTGTCATCAACACCGCCTGTGTTTGTGGAGCAATATCACATTGTTAAGCATATTTTTGAGTACCTGCCGATCTACGACGTGCTTCAGGCGTCACAGGTCAACTCTCTATGGGCCGAAATAGGACGTGTGATAAGGAAACAGAGAAAGAACCTTCCGTTTACCATATTGTCG
>JAHZNG010000838.1:0-23422 GCA_027744375.1 Orchesellides sinensis
CGGCAGGGAATGTACAAATCTTGGCGGCATCTCTTCGGGGATTTGTGCAGGAAGTTTTGGAACATGTTGTGTTGGTAAGTTTTCTATGTCAAAATTTGAATTTCGAAAGTGGAACTATCTACCTATTTATATTTTCGTCGTTTGACCCTCTAGTAAGAAAAACATGTGGAGGGACCATCTCAACCAACAACACCTATTTTACTAATCCAGACTACCCAAATCCAACCGTAGGACCATTGAGCTGCACTTTAACAGTTAAAAATTTAGATGGCGTAAGTAGAAGATATGATAATACCAACTATTTTTTCAAATTTGCGATCGAGTTATCCTCTAAATGCAGTAATGCTGTTTTACAGGCAACAATGCTGTACCTGGAAATGCTAGACTTTAATATTCGTGGCCCTTCATCTGGAACTTGTATGAATGACACATTTACAGTTACCACAAACAGTTCAAAGTCAATGTCAACTTTACCCATTCTGTGTGGAAACAATGTGGGTCAGCATTGTAAGTCATTTGAATACGCAGTACTTGAAAAACAACCGGTAACATCTTGGGCTTGTGTTTTTATTTGCGACCATTAATTTGACAGCATTTCACTTCATTTTAAAATCAAATTGAACAATACTCTAAATTCTAAAACGGGGAGCTTTGTATTGATTTGTTTGAACTACTGCTGACTACCGTTGGTTGCGTGCTTTATAGTCATTTGCTTATAATTCTTTTTCAACTTCATGAATAATTTATGATGCAAACACAGTCATCTGAAATAGTTTTAGCATACTGACTGACTTGAGAGTCAGTGAATCCTAATTAGCCATCACAATGACCTGAAAACTAATGCTTTGAAAGAATCTGACCTTATTCTGGAATTCGGTATTTGTAAATACAGATAAAAATGAAGGTAATATTGTTTTTTTGTCAGTATACATACCGATTAATTCCGGTACATCCGTTTTAAATTTCAACTTGGCTGCCGGCTCGGATCCTCGCTCTTGGAAAATTCGACTTGTCCAGTTTAAACCAGGAGATTCTTGCAAGTCGCCTACTGGATGTGATCAGGTTAATTTTTTATCAGCAAATCTTGGTGTCTTGGTGGATAATTGAATGTTTGCAAAATGCAGAATTTGTTTTAAATTTCATAAATAGTATTATCAAGATCCAATGGGGACCTTTGACTCCTTCAATTACGCTACAGGAATGGGTGAACTGATCAACAATTATTGTATCAACGCTTGCTTTGCCGTTAAATCACCAAACTGTGGCGTTTTATTGACAGAAGGCAACCTCAACTTAAGTTTTTAAAAACCTACAAATTCCTTTGAAATAGGAATGCCACCTGAATGTTCCGATGGTGATTATTTGCAAATTGGTGGTCAGAAATTTTGTGGAGATTCTCTGAACAATGGAATGGTCATGGGTATGTATTTTAATGAAAATAATTTACTTTAATTTTGCTACAAATGAAAACATTTCGTTATTGATACTTAATTAGTGAACACCACCGGGTCAAGTTATGCTGAAGTGAAAGTGTGTTCCGGAAAGGAAAATCCTGACATGGACCTTGGTTTCAGTCTGAACTATTCGCCATTCCCGTGTGGTTTAGCAGGATGACCATGACTATTCAAAAGTGCCATGCTTCCACCTTCTGACTTCATCCTCCTTTACACTAGACTTTATCTACTAGCTAATTGTTTAAAAACCCTTTTTTGACGTTGCATTGTTTTGTACTGACAATTGATGTTTTGTTTGGTGTACCTTGAAGTAATTACTCTGGATTTGTTAGTTTATCAGAACAACTGAACTTTGATCATACCAAACACAGTTAATATTTTTTATATTTGGTCAAGTATATCACATATCACCCTAAAGTACGAGACTGTTTAGCCGTCCCGTCATGCTAAGGATGTTTCTATTTAGAAAGCATTCAAGTAGAAACATCATCATACAACAACAAGCTGCTGTTCATGTTATTAGATCGACACTGTTATTTATAATAATTCTAATGAAGTGACTAATTTCTCTACATAACAACATATATTCTTAACTTATACCCAGTATAAATAATTTATTGTTATGTATTTTTGTAAGGAAATTAAAGTTAATGAATACTAAAACCTTACCTCTAATTTTGCGAACCTCAAAGGGAAATGTCCTTATCACATCCTCCAAAAGTCGTTCTTCCTTTCTCAATTGCCTCTCACTAATTTTTCTCCTATACTTATACTCATAAGGGGTTTGAGGAACAGTCACGTCACCCGTTACAACACGATTGCTTGAGGCTTTACCGTTCCAAGGATTGAATTTTAATTCATTACCGTTGATAATAAATGACGTATTTTCAATACGTGCTGGCCTACTGTCTTTGTCTCTACTAACGAATGCAAGATTACTTTTACGCTTCTCTCCTACACGATATCCCTCTTCGATTCCATCGTCTTCGGAATCGTACATGGATGGAAAATCCTTGTACTTATCATAATCCGGAATCACGTCCTCCAAAGTTCTGTTTTCAATCACATCTACACTTTTGTCTAGGAAAAGTTTATAGCACAAATCTTCCAACTCCTTGCGTGAGTTCCATCTAAATAATCCTTTATACCGCGGGTTGCGTATTACAGTTTCCAAATCGTCGGGCAAGAGAGGAGACGACAGTTGTATATCTTCTTCAAACATGAAGTCATTATTACCTAACTGAACTTCAAGTCCTTCCAGATCACTAGCTTTGTCAAAAAACAAATCATTTTCACCTAATCCATTTACTTTTTGGGTTATATGTTGCCTATCCGGAAAAAGGCAGCCAAATAGTTTATCGCACGGGTTCAACGAAAATGCGGTAAGGATGCAATCTGTGGCCGTTTTAGGATAGCCCTTAAAGAACTGAGCTAGTTCAACGTAACGAGAGGAAAGCTTTCGATCCAACTCGCGTATTTTATCTTTGCTATTTGGATGGTGAATCTTCAATTGTTCAGTCAAATTCATATCTTTAGTCATTGCTCTCACATAAACTTCCACAAATTTGGATCTGATGACATCTGTTTTTCCTAAGTAGCTGAGAGCAGCACTGGCTACGCGATACAAGTTTTCAGTCAATGAAACTTCGTCGAGCTTCTCAATAATTTCATCCAATGGAGATAATGAGTTCTGTTGGTCCTGGTCCTTATTATTGAGTTCCATCCACATCATGAAAATATCTTCCACCATATCCGAATTTTGAGATCGAAGAACACTCCATGTAGCTTTTTTTACTAGATCTTTAGCCACATCATCCACTAAATTCCAATATCTCATATTAGCAAATACTCGCTCACAATTCTGGTTCTTTGCTCTACAAGTCAGAGTAGTAACAACAGACTTCAGTACCCCTCTTTCCCAATTGCAAATTTCCTATAGCAAAAGTAAATTTAAATTGTAAGCATCCAATGTATGAAATATGTTACACAATAGATTATTGATAAAAGAAACGGTTATACTTGAGGGTCACCAAATCCTTTGTAGAGTAGTATGGCATAGACCTCCAAATACTCCAAGTATCTGGACCAAGGAAACCTGTACGGCTCATACCTTTCCCGTTCCTCCTTTGGGACATCTCTCAAATCCCCAAGTCCATAAAACTGATGGCCCTTTTTGACCAAAACATGAAGAACTGCAAACGCCCTTTGATATAATACTCCTTTGCGTGAAGTCCCAATCATGTTGTCAATTCGAGCCTCCAACATTACCCACCCTTCAGTTTTCCACAGTGCATTTGCAGCTAAATTAAAAAATTACCCAAACCGTAAGCATAACCGTACCTATATAACATAGGTACTTATATAGTACACGTTTTTATCTTTAAAGTACAACTAACCATCGTCTGAAATTTTCGCAACTGATTTTTCCCCTTTGCAAATTACTCCCTTAAATGCTGACGAACTCCACGGGCTATCAATAATAGAAGCAATCCCAACGCAAATATGATTATGCTGAATAGAGTCGGTCCCAAACTGCTCTCCACAAGACCGGATCCATTCTTTTAATTCTTTTTTCAAACCCGCTGACACTTGTTTGGAGAATTGTACGCTTAAAATCAATTTAGCTGTACATCTACAAAAAAAAAACAAATTAGCATCCTACACACCACTAAAACTGAACAAATCATACTACACAAAATTACTTCTACTCACACTAAAACAGACTCCAGGCACCTATCGACATACTTAAAACTTCCGTCTTTTAACCCTCCTAGAAAACTTCTCCATAGTTCCAGAACCTCCTTCACCACCTCCTCCGACACCTCCACCCGCTCCCCTAAACTCCTACACATCATCTGAAACACCTGAAACACACATTCAACAAAAATTCCTCATTACAAATTTTTTGCCCCCACTGAGCCCCTCCTCCTTCCCATGTCAAACAATCATACATATGCCAAATTATTATATTTAACCCCCACTAACATTCTCAAACGTCTCTCCTTGCAACAACACCGCCTCCTCCTCCATACCAATCTCATCTCCTTCCATATCTACCTCCATCTTCTAAACAAAACCAACAATTTAGCTCCCAATTAATTTAAACCTTTACCCACAGAATAATACCTCCACTCTCTGCAAACACTTATCAATCGAAACCAATCAATTAATTACTCCTACCACCACTATTAATCACTTACCTCCATCCTCAACCTACTCCAATTAAAACTATTTCTCTTAAAAATCAACAATTTACAATCCCTACTTTATAATAATTCGTTTTTTAATAAAACGTTCTTCGCGATTTCAACTTTACTAAAAAGCCCATCACAAACAAAGCATTAAAAAATATATTTCTTTTTACAAAAGTCCTCTGCGCATCACACAACTCGAGTGGGAAACCGGAGATGAGAGAATATCCCAATCCCAATGCATTCACCTCCATTCTGCTAGGTGGCATCTTACCCCTACCCAGCTTCTTGTAAGCTGGGAGTCACATCACATCATCATATCCTATGTTGTACACCGGCTAAGCGCCAGCTCCATTCACATTCCCTATGTTATGCTATGTACTACTTCCACTTAAAAAGAGTGAGTAGGATTCTGCTTATGCAAAAGGAAGGGTAAATGGAAGAGCATGAATCCGGGAATATGCACATTGGCCACGGGAAAGCAATCATCGCTTTTTAACTTTTACAGATCAAGCGTATACTTACTTATACGGGCTTTTTTTATTGTAGAAGTCAGTCCTTTGAATATGTGAGTATGTAAAAGGAAGAGTCTCTAATTCAGAAAAGATTGCTAGCCGATTTTGGATTTGAGTAAAAAAAGCATAGTTATGCATATATAAAGCTGTAAAATTCCCTATTCGGTTTATTTCATGGGAATGCATGCAAAAAGTATTATCATCTTTATAAATCCTCTCTGTAACATTGCATTATTCGGATCGGATCAATGTATCACCGTTAAGCTGTAAAAAAAAGTGTATCATAATATGAAAAAGGATTTTAAAGATTGCGTTACACTTTTTACTCACATCTTGATTCCCCTTTTATGCCTTGTGTGTAGTTATCATGCAGCACATGCCAATATGCATATGCGTGCTTCCAATTTTTTTAAAGGAATCATCTCCATTGTAAAAAATGTAAGTTTAAAGTGTGGTAAAAAGGGTTGTCTGTCGTATAAATATGAGCTTTTACATTTTATGCATATTTTTTACATGTTATGACGTGTTACACAAATGTACATTATGTACTTCCACATTATGATTCATTTGATTAGTCACAAATGTATTTTTTATAGCTAAAGTGGGTATGTAACGTTATGTTGCTTTCTCCGAGTGTTGTAATTACATTTGCATGTAACAATGTAAACCTTAGTAATATTTGTACTTGTGAAATAAAAGAATACCGAAAGGACACATATCCAATGTAATTGCATATTATAGCTATAGCCCTATGTACTTGACGCTAATAAAACATGAGGAGGTGATACAATATGCATCCTTGTACTAAACCCTTTCTTTAGATTTGGCAATTTCATACGTATGTATATTAAACGATAATAATAATGACAAGTTGTACTGTTGTATGCATATTAGTAGTCTTATGATATGCTCCCATTTACATAGAGCATCAGAAGAGTAGAGAAAGAGCTGCATATTTATATCCAATATCTCCTCTCAATTTACCACAAATAAATTATGAGGCAAGAGAAAGAATATGTGATTGCGTATGTGCTTCCTCTTTCGCTATTCTTACTCTGCACTCTCACCCAGGAAATGGGAATTATGAGCCTCTCAGTTCCTTTTCACTCTCTCTTTTACTCCGTGTGTGTGTTGCAGGTTTTCGGGCTCTTTAACGGCTCTTTACTTCTTACCCAGTCCGATAAATGCATCATAACACATAGAAAGGCAGACAGGAGCTGATGCTGTGTGCGTTTCTATTTGCCGCATCATATCATTTCATCGTTTCCATTTTTATTCGCCCTGTTTTCTACCATAACGTCTTATATCAGAGTGTATAAGGTGCTGTAACGGTGGTAAAAAAATCATTGCCCCACCACCACCACCACCGTTTCGTGCCCATATGGCTGTGAATCGCAAAAGCACATTACGTATGTATCCAACCCCATCCATATTACATTATGATATGGAAAGAATGAAAATGGAAAGAAAACCTCCGTGCATGAACTCTTCTACAAATAACCATTTTTCTCATCTTATCAATCTCGTGCAGATGTATTTCTCCGGAGTAAATATATTTTAGGTTTAACAGTAGAATTAGTTAAACAGCTTTCCTCCTTTCAATACATCAAGTCAGTTGATGAAGTGAAACATGAGCATAAACATGAAGACAGGGGAATCCCCCATAAGGAACACGGTATACGCTTTTACCTTTGTTAAATACATTGAAATATGCATCTGGATACATTTTTTTAAAATCAAGACAAGTTGATACATTGAATATGTTACCTTTCACATCAAATTCTTTTAAAAATATGAGCACTGTAGATTTGTGTCAGGCAAATGATAGTCAACATGTTTTATAGCCCTTTTAGATTACATCCTTTTCAAAAATATGAAGGTATGTCAATGATGATGATGATGAAGAATTCCATTCTAAATGAGCATGTGAAGGCTGAGCTATGCATGTATTTTGGGATCTTTTATTTTTTAAAGACATGTTATACAATCTACTTGTAACTATAAATTTTTCCCGTTCTACCAGACTTCTTCTCGATCTATGAAAGCTTTCATACTTTTATTTCGTGTAAAATACACGCTGTCAAGAAAACCCGGAGAAAGTGCACTATAATCAAACGCATTTCATAGTTTTTGTCTCAGGTGGCCACTCTGGAAACACTTAATCAATATCTAACATTATGATCACATGTCTCGATCTAAGTCGCAACGTCTTTTTTGGTGTTTATGTGTGATTCTTGGCTCACACTAGTTGCAAGTGAGACTTGAAATAAGCACACGGGCATTTTTTGATATAAAAACAAAAAAATCCTAGCTATAAACTAAGCTGCAAAAATGAACCGTCTGGATCATGCTAGAAGTGGTTTTTGGCGGCTGTGTGCCTGAGGAAGGAATTTGATTGACGACTAAAGAATGACTGGTTTGCTTTTTTACCCATTTCGCCATATATACTACTTTTACTATTCCTTCCTTTCTCTGCCATGTAAAAATGACATGCACTGATGGTGTTACAGTTAATGTGGAAGCGAAAATGATAAATTGAATTAGAAACTACTTTACATGGGAATGATGACATGCACTGTGCGACTCGTCAGATTCTTTTAGGATGAACATATCTCTGCCTCAAATCGTCATCAAGACAGTATGCTCTCTTATCATAATATACAATTTTATTTTTATTGTATTCCACAAATGATAAGATTTGAAAGCAATAATGCACCATTTCCCGTCATTTTCTTCACTACCATTTTACACTCCCGCATGACTCAATTTCCAGTATTAGTTAACCACACTGAGAGGTGCTGATTACCACACACACACTCTCTCTCTCTCTCAAACACACACACATTCACACGACAGCATCCGAATTGATACACACATACATTAGTTATGGACAAACATTATAATTTCTAGGAAAGGAAGCTAATAACTACATTAGTGGTTTCATTTTCATTCTGTCGTACGTTAGTGTGGTTGCTTCAGTTTCTATGCTGTCAGCTAAAAAGTGAGTATATAATTTCAACATTCTCTTCATTTTTTATCTCGGAGAAAGGATCACGGGAAGATATACGCCCAGTATGCTGCTCACTCTCAACTCTCTACTTTTTTTTTGCTGCTGCTGATGATGACAGTGCATAAAACAGCATTATTGAATCCCTTTCCTTTCTTGTTTTCGGATGCATATTAGCTCTCTCGTGGTGGCATCTGCTTTCATTTCAAATGAGTATAAAACATAACACAAACTAAAATCATACCATACATGCGGAGGAGAAAAGCTTTGCAGAAAATGAGGAGTCCAGCAATGCTACCCACTTGATGGATGGCAGTTCAAAAAAGAGGCCCTGTCAAAGAATGATTAATGCCAAATAGACGACATTCCTATTCCTCAGAAAATCTCTCTCTCCCCACAAATACATCCGTATTCCAAAAGAAAGAAGAAGAGCTTTGAGATGCAAAAATGTGGAACTTGTACAGTATAATAATATAATATAAATGTATAGATGGATATATACATTCTCTCTGAAATCTGAAACTGATGCGAGACAGGCTCAAGCAGGAGAAAAACTGGAATGAAGTTTTCAAAAAATGAGTAACACAAATCTTCCGCTACTATTTCATGCTAAATTATATTTTTCCTTCTCATGCAATCCACCTCTCATAAAAAAGTGCCCAATCCCACAAAACTGATTCTCATCTTTCACTTTTTTTTTATCAGACGCGAGACTCGTGTAATTCATGCTGTCTGTTGGGTTCCTGTATATGAGCATTAACTTAATCTACACTGTTTTCCCTTTTCTCTATCGCTCCATTTTATTTATATGGTGGCGTCCTAGGATAAAAAACCAATACCTTTCTTTGCATATACCACAATAGCATTTAAACTTTACCCTTACTGAATGGAATAGTCTACTAGGGACTCGTGTTCATGTAGTCCTTTTACATACATACAATACTGATTTCGCTAAACCGAGTTTTTTTAGCAATAAATAAAAAAAATCCTGAAACTGCCTTTCTTCTCGAAGGAAAGCTTGCATTTGACTTGAACGTGTATGTAAATTGACAGGTAAGAGGACGATGGCTTGCTGACCGGGCAACTTTGAGAAATGAGCGTTGTCCGGCGTACAGTAAAAAAGTGAATGTTATCGAAAGGAAGGATGCTTCTTTAATAGCCTCAAGTGCAAANAAAAGTGAATGTTATCGAAAGGAAGGATGCTTCTTTAATAGCCTCAAGTGCAAAGTACCCATATATAAAATTCAGCATGCGAGTAGCTTACACTCCCTGGTCACATTCTTATACAGCAATTCAATCCAACTTGAGAAAATCCCTCAAGTAAAAGAAAACATATCTAGATACACTAGTATATGTCATATAACCCTAGCAATTCAAAGCAAAATCGTGTATGGCTTCATCGAACAATATAATGCGTTTTTGTGACTTTACAGTGTAGTAGCTGATCAAGACCGCTTAGTTTGCTGAAGTCAACTTGTGCCATTCACCAAAGACGTCCAAGTCAAGAAACAGGAGCGTGTCAAATGTCAACAGGAATCTTGTTCATTGTTGCTCAACTTTTCTTCCATCTTCAAGCTAGCCATTACTCACATCACATCATATATAACACTATTATACTATATAAAAGCGGACCCTATATAGCCGGGACCAGAACGCACAAATGTAATAATGTAGTAAAAAGTGTTTGCATCTTCTTTCTCCAGTATTTTCCTCTCATTCATTATTCATCTGGTACATCGGGCTGCTGGCTGGCTGTCTGTGACAAAGCTGTATTTTTGGAGTAATCATTGTAATGCTGTTATCACCACCGTTACTTTACAATAGTTTGGTGGCTCAGCTCATAATAATCAGCGTGTTTCTCATGTTGTTCTTAAATTAGATGTGACATCAGTAGTAGAGCTGGGAACTGTTGTGTGTGTACATTTGAAACACTGTCTTTCCTTTATTACAGATGTACATACAAATTACATGCATAAATATATAGTATACGGCCCACTGGGTACAAAATTATACAGTAGATTACCAAAGCTTGCAAAGCTCCAGGTTTTATGTATAGTAACAACATAATAAATGAGAGAAAAAAGGATATGATTGTGTGAAGCGTTTGAGTTCCGCACTTCCTATTCTTGCTTTATCAATGAAGCAGACATGGCTCAAAGCAAATTTTAATTTATGTCCCACAAACGACAATGATTCAATGAGAAAAGCAGATAGAATCGCTAGAGAATCAAGCCTTGCTCTATGCAGATACCAAGCGTTTGTGTTTACAACCACACACTCTGAATACAAGTCAGAGGGACGTAAACTGTAATGTACTTTTGGATGCATTTTATATTATTATACTGTCTTTATATTATCCAGTGCCGAAAGAATATTCCGCTCAATTCATGGAAATTGGTAAAAAGAGAGTAGGAAAATTTCTCCATGAAATCATATTCTTATGTCATTAATCATCTCGTCGACTGACAGCATATTTGTATACAGACCGATATTGCACATGCCAAATTCTATTTGATTAATATTCGATTTCTCTTCCAACAACTTAAACTCAACTTTTCACTCCTCTCTCTCTCTCTTTCTCTCCCGCTTTTTCTCTTTCGTCTCTCTCTTTACACTTAACATTGGTTGACTTGGTTTTCTTTTATTTAGAGTGAGTCAATGCTACTGTTGCTGATTCTTTTTATTACTATTATAACATTATGATTATATTAGGATATACAAACTCAAATTCCTTGTTTTTCCTCTATTTTAAAATAAATAGAAGCAAAAAGCGTATTCGAATGAATTGGATTGCTTTCCCCTTTTCCTTTCTTTTTTCCTATATATTTCTGTATTTCAAAAAGCTTATGAAAGAGAGGTAGCAAGAGAAAAAAGGGGAAATGCTCCGTCATCTATGCATATTATGATATTATATTGAGTGTGTATGTGAGCATATGAGAATTTTCATAAGAAAAAATTTACTGGCAGTTTCAGTGTTCAGTGCAACTCGATAATCTAATGTGTTTGAAAAGACATCGCCGGCTTAACCCGTTCTGTTGCGTTTACTAATAGCTGATAGATAGTACGGGGCGTGTTGGAAGCGCATTAAAGGCTCTATCTTTCCAGACTCACTCAGCAGATTTTTTACTTTCATCCTATGAGCTAACAACCAATGATGATATGTAGTGTGGCACTTCTTGCACTTTACTTATATGTATTCAATTTTTTTGCTGTGTTTGCTTTACAAACGGCGGATTTAGAGACTCATCAGGAATATTCCAAAAAAGAATATGTTTATCTATTCAGATGCGATGACGACTTTTATAATATTACCAACAAGTACGTATGGAGAAAGAGATATTGGCTTCCAATAATGAGAATGTGCATTATTGCATGACAACGTGTTTCTCGAAACAGTTTCGGTTTTAAAAATTCAAGCACACTTATTGCTTTTTTACGTTGCAGTTTACACGGTATTTGATAGGGGATAGGTGACACATTTTTATACATGGCAGTATTTTTTTCAAGTTTTGGAGTTGTTAATAATAAATGTAGAAAAGTAATTTGAAACACATAAGAAACCCTATGTGTACAGTTGTAGTTTTAATACTACAGTTTGTGCATAATATGAAATACAAGTTTCCCATAGGTCGTTAAATTGCCCACATATAAACAACAAGCATAACTACAATACACTTTTCCGCATTTGCATTTGTGTAGAAATAAAACACTGAGCAAATAACTATATAGACAGTTATTAAATTACTTGAAAAGGTACTTTTCTAGTTTATGATGATTTTAGCATAAATGAAATTTCAGAATGCCATAGTTTTGCCTATGAGTGCAGTACACACAGTGGCAAATTGCTTTTAGTGCATAAAGGGTACCAGCTGAAAACAAGGAATAAATGGTTTTTATCACCATCAAACCTAACGCATCATCACTCCGCAGTAAAAGTATTAGAGTAGTAGTAGTAATAGCAATCATCATTTGTAGGAACGTCACAAGGGAGAACAGGGAACGCGGACAACAACGGCTGTGAGAAGTGTCATCACGTCACCAGCAATTTGTGGCTTTGACAAAATGACGACGGGAAATGAGTTGAACATAAGTAGCTGTGAAACAATGTATATAACTTAAGTAAGTACATGGCCGTCCCTGCAAAAAGTACATTTAAAACAAACAATAAACAATATGCCAACGGAACACCTGAATAACTTTCTGGAGGATGATCATTACTTAGCATTGTACACATCATACGTCTCTTCAAACAAGTTATGCAATGAATTACAACAAAAACATAAATATAACCTTTCTCAAGATCATTTCCAAGAGTAATTGTAATATTATCATGTTTGACAACCTGTGTCACTGGTAAAATACATTTTGTACCAAGTAACTTAAATTAGGGTGCAAACATCTTATTTCTCATGTAATGTATCCGCATGTATGTACTTAATATCACGTATCTGTTCCAAGACTCCCTACTTGATTACTATGTTCATTTTGGCAAATGTGGTTATCTTCAACTGCTACTTGGCTGGTGCGTGACCCAGATGGCTCGTGCGGTGGTAACTTAAGTTGTTGAATCATTCTCATCATCTTGCAAAGACGCATGTTACAGAGTAAATGTCACGGCCAGGGACCATTGAGAAAGGGCAAGTAAGCAATATTTCATTCCACTTGTAAGTTGACGCATGCATCCAAGTAATACATGTGCTTCTCCAGGCTCTCTCCTCTACAAACGCCACCGTTCCCGTTGTAACTTTTGTAAATAAGGTGAGAGGAAAATAGATAGAATAGAGGAAGTGCAAAGAGGAGAGCAGGCATTATTGGTTTTTACCATAGTGTTGAGATCTGTGGCTTGTCGCTGTGGTTTTCTCTCTGGAGGATCACCATTTAGCTTAAATGGAAAAGGCTTAAATAAAATATATGAGACGCAACACGTCACACGGCAGTACTCCTCTTATACACTCTTACATATATTGAGGGTGATGATCATGTTACCCATGATGATGATTCAGAGTCCTTTAGAACACTCTAACCAAATGTTTTACACCTTTTTTCCATGTCGTACTTTGTCAACTGCCTTAAAAACCATACATTTTTTTCTCTACCCCTTCCGTTTTCAAATGCATATTTGTTTTTACTAAAAAAGTCAACTGTATGTGAAAATGTATACAACGAGACAATTTTAATACTAGATTCTTTAAATATGAGAAGGGTGATGACATGTTGTGGAAGGCAATTGCCCTTTCACTATCACATTAGCATTGCCATCATCATCGGTAGTAGGAGCATCATCTCTCTTCCAGAATTATTATGTGTGTAGCTGTTGCTCTGCATAAGTTTCTTTTTTTTCTCTCTCTCTCTCTTGTTCAACTTTTGGTTAGGAAGATTAGGAGAAGAAATTGAAGGGATAAAAGGTTTTTTACTAGTTTCTCATCAAGAATGCTGCAACAACCTATTTTTCCACCCAAGTACACGCACATTATGACACCAGTTTCGTTTTCATGATGACAACGTTTGTGTGTAGAGATTTGCGTTAAGAGTAGAAAAAAATGAAGATGGGACCAAATGGATCTCGAGATTTTTTCCGTCGTCTTCCTAGTCATCTATTTTTTTTCTTCTTCTTTCTCTGTGATGGCGTGCTGCTTCGGTTGTGGTTTTATATGAGTAAGAGCAATATTGAAGAGCAACTCAATTACTTGCAAACCATCTGGATCCACATTATGAGTTTGAAAAATCCTTTTCTAATGGAAAAAAGTCTATTGAATGCCAACTAGATTGGCTGTTAACAGTCACAAAGTATGCATGTTAAAAAACTTATATTTTTTCTTTCTCTCTCTCTTTCTCTCTGTTCTGTACATATACGCATATTATCCGCGAATGAGTATATGAAAGAACCTGTCCTTGATGGTTTGAGCCTGGCTTCAAATGCAAATGTTCTGTTGACTCTTTCCCATTCGACCTCATCTACATACACAACAACCAAACCTCTTTAAGTTGATGCTTGGTTTCACATTCATTCTCTCTCTAGAGCTCTCTCCAATGAATATGTACATACTCGAAAAGCTAAAATACAAAGAGCTTGGTGTTGATCCTTTTTCAAATCACATTTCTCCGTCACCACACACTTAGTTTACATCTCGTTCCCCTATAGTCCCCGAGAAGAAATATCATGCTATCAGAAAAAAACACATGATCATCATGTTGGCATTACACGCTAGTAAACATGGATAGAGCATAGCTGATGAAAGCACGAAGTACTCATTTTAAATTCCAATTAATGAGTAGGTATGCAATATAGAAGGCAAAAAATGATGGAAATACTTACTCCATTTCCATCATCCCCGAGAATCTCATAACTATACCTATATAGCTCAAAGAGAAATGGTAGCATTACCAAATTATGGCATTAGAGTGAAAGAGTGATAGTAATGGTGCAATAAGATTAGTATATTAACTGACATATTACGTTAAACATTCTACAGAACTGAACAAAGGTGTAAAAGTATTTGCATTTGTCCTTTAATCATAAATGTAATAAAAATACATACAAAAAACAAAACAGAAGTGACTACAGTTAATTGAAATAAACTGTTTAGCATGTAATATCATATTGCAATCATAAAAACACACATTGGCATCAGCATAGGTCGTTTTTACAGAATAAATTGCATTTATATGAATAAAAGAATACTGCACATATTTTCTCCCCAAATTGACAATATATCATTTGAAACGCCGGTTTTCATTGTATTCCAAAAATTTATCTTTGAATTCGTGTTGAACACTTTTTCTTTCTATGAACACCCTCTCTCTCTCTCCCAATCTCCATATACGATATAAATGGGCGAGTGTAGAGCTCTTGGTTTTTTAGAGCCTCAGGAGAACCTATCACCAACATTATTGAGTGGTGTATCCATTACGATTATTGACAGATGAGAGATATGAGACGGAGCTACTAGGGAAATAATATTATCTAAACTGTAAACGAGCCCAGCGTTATTGCTACTAGTTGTATTGTACAATATACTATTGTATTTTTTAAGTTTTGTAGTGTGCAGTAGCAGGTCGGCAGTAGCGATCAACTGACTGCCGTCATATATATATTTGAGAAAAAAAGAGGATAGTAAAAATGTGAATTGAAATGCTCCAGGGGAGAGTTTACACAAGACACACAAAAACCAAGGATGTATTCAATCTCTTTTTTAAAATGCTCCGAGTTCTTTTAAGTGTGTGCTTGCTTTGCCTTTTTATCAATTTTTATTTGTGTCGTTTTTTCTCTCGTCTTCATGGCACGGCTTTTGATGATTATATATATGCCGTTGTGCTGATGTCATTTAGTGTTCACACGGACTGGCATATGAGAATTCATGCAAAAAATAAAAAGAGTCAGAGAGAAAAGGCAAAATATAAATATATATGATGATGATAGTGGTTGTTGTGGCATGGCATTTGATTGTTTGATGACAATCTTGATATCACATGAAATGCTCTTTCTCTGTGGTAACAAAATAATGTATAAAGGCATTTGTGTAACGATATTGCATTGAAATCCCATAATGTGCGTTGATACAAGCTATTTTGGTTAAAAAAAGTAAATGATGACAAGTAACCACCGGGAGTCATTCATATTGTCCTGTGTTGTTGAATGTTTTTCCTTTTTTCACATTCTAAATGGAATGATGAAGACACAATTTTATGGTCGTGCATTGTTGTTCCACTAGGACATGCCACTAAAAAATGATCTGAATTGATGATAATCTGATAGAAATAAAATGACTTCAAGTTTAAAAAAAGGATACTGTATTGGATCTATAATAGATTTTTTCGATCCGGATTGGATTTCTGCTCATAAAACGATTTCAATTGAAAAAGGTTCAGTTCATATTTTTAAAATGAAGTTTATTATGTATCTTTCGTGGCAGGTTTTAAAAAAAGTATTGGTTTTGGAGATTTTGTATAATGCACAATGTAAATAATACGTAGAATTCATATTTCAGTTTTGTCCCAAGCAAAATCATATTTCATGTTCGAAGGTCTGTATTGTGGATGAACGTGCTTCCGTATTTTTTAAAAGAAAAACTAGGGTGCAGTATTGTTTAATAAATAAACGGCAATAATATTCTTATCGCTGATAATACTCAATCAGGCTTTCATGCGTCACTTGCGCCCACACGTGTCAATAGTATAAAGTACAATGGGCACGTATACATGTGTTCATGAAAAGGCCGTTAACATATTCTTAATATTGTGCAGTTTAATAGATAATAATATTTTCGCAAATAGTTTAGAGTCGCTGAATTCAATTTGGAGAATTGAAGACGTTACAATCGTAATGTGGTAAGTAAAAATTGGAAATACAAAAACACAAAATTCAAAGTAGATACTAATAGGAGAAAGGCATTGGTTAAAGATGCGCAGTGAAGAGAAAAATAGAGTAGCTATTATGACACATCTCTGAACAAACCTACACAACAGCACAAAACTCCAGCGGTAGTGGTGTCGATAAAGATGTGGAGCCCTAGAGATGATCAAGAATCAGCCAAAGGGTCATTAAATATGTATGAATGAGCGAAAGTGGCACGGAGAACTATACTGGCTAATGCACTTCCTGGCTACAAAGGAAAAAAACTTCCAACACTTTGGAAGGCTTGCATTTATGTATGTATTGTCTGTCTCTTGAGAAAATTAGAAATGCACCTGAGCCCATCCAATTTATACGGTTATCGATACATAATATCTTTTTATATACAGGTTGACAGTTTCAAATAATAAAAACGACGCTCTGATGACAAACCCTCGAAATTCTTTTATAATAGTGTGCGTTTGTAACATCGTTATAGTTTATTACCTGTGTGAAATATTAAAGCAATGAAAAGTAATACGAAAGAATAACTGGCGAGGAACGCATGTAATTTGATAATTGATTTCAATTTCTGATTAATTTGCTCCAGTATTTTACTCATGGTGTTTCACAAAACAAACTTATATCATACAGTGTATGACGAATTCAAATAAAAGAGTTTTTTTAAGCACTCAGACAAAATGTGTTTTACTAAGCGTCAGCATATCTCAACCGAAGAATAAATATCCATCCGATCTCAGCATTCATCTCTACAAAAAAATTAGTCTATTTTTAATCAAAGACTCGAATGCAATATGATGTAGTTTTTTTCAACGCCTTATAAGAGTGCCGACAATTTCATCATCTGATAGTTTCTATAAGTTCAATCAATCTTTTCAATGTCGTGATGTTGACTTCTTGCGTCGTCTTTTCTCTTTCATCTTCTTGGTATATGTTTCGTTTCTCTATATACTATTTAATCTTTTAAACAACATTCATGCGTTGAAAAGGTAGAGGAAAGATTAGAACTGAAATGTAAATAATAAAAAATCTACGAAGAATGGAGGATGACAATAGTAGAAGTAAATTGATTGTTCTCCTTTGTTTTCTTTTGTAATTTCAGCCATTCGTCTCACAACAAAACAAGTAATTGCTGTTTCAACCTCTTTTCATTTTCTCTCATTATTTTTACTATTTTGTAATGGTACATCAAGATGAATTTCCTTTTTATCAACATGCGTTACTTACAACCACCGAGACCCGTCGTCGAAAGCGGTGTGCATGTAATTGCGTTATGTTTCCTCCCAAGTCAAATTGGGCTATGGTCTTAAGTATATTACAGATCTGCATTTACTATCACCACCATAGATGTATATATCTATATTGGCGTTCGGGACAGAACTTTTTAAAAGCAATTTATCGTGGTCATCCATGTTCAGTATTAACAAAATGTTATACGTTAAATACAAATAACATGGCTTATATATTGCTGTCAACAAATGATTTTTTGTTTCCGCTGAAATCTGTTGTGTATCCTGTAATTAGCAAATTCTTTAAATGTAACCAGAACTAATATAATGTGACTGCAGCAGTTTTAAAGTATTTTTAAGTATGTGTTTCAAAATTTTCTCATGGCTAGAATGTTATTTAAAATACCAAGCTTTAAGGATTAATCGTAGTATTTAAATGTCTAGATGAGAAACAAATATTCAAAGTAATTTACTCATAAGGTAGTAATAATGGGGGAGGCACGATTCATTTTTATTACAAATTTGATTTGTAAAAAAGCTCACTTATTATTTTCTATTCACAGCTCTGGCAATAAAAGTTTATAGGTATGAATACAATACAGATAGAAAAAAAAGAGCCAGTAAAGCTCTTCTGAAAGTCAAATTATTTATGTTGAGAGAGCTAATAATCTATTGGTAATATAGGCAGTAAATACATTATTTGTTCAGGAAAGATTTTAATGAAAGAACAATGTAAAAATTTCTTTGTGAAAAACAAAGTTAACAGAGTGAGTGATGAGTGGTGGGATTGAATGGTTGGTTGGCTGATGTGGTTCGGCAAAACAGGCATTGAAACGTCTTCTCTATTGAATCGGAAAGAAAGAAAATCCATTTGATGAAGAACGAGCTCTCTGTATAATAGTTTATGATCATTTATGTATAACTTCAGCTTCAACAACGGTCCTTGCTTTTTCAACTGCTGTGGTCGAAGAAAATTTTAGAGAGAACAAAAATACATGAGAATAGAAATATATAAGAATGAGAGATACACGCACTAGGGAATAATAATAATACAAGGGGAACAGTCAATAATAGCTGCGGCTTCGCCACAGAGATTGACTTTTTTTCTTGTTCTTCTTCACCAGTCAGTCAACGCTCTCCTTTTGTGTCCAATTCCGATCACTGTCGATGATAATGAATAATCTGTGCCCACCACAAACAACACCTTCAAACAGGAACCAATCTTTCCTGCCTTTGGCCACTTTGCTTGTAGTCAAACAATAAAAAAAGGCACTTGTAAAAGTCTATGCCTTTTAAGACTGCATAGTAAATGATGATAAAAAACGTTATCCATCAATTTCTCATGTAGAAAAATGTACACAGATATAAATGTCGGGTTCATGTACGGAATGGCTATAAAGCTGCAGTTCAATTCACTCTGCTATCTTGGAACATAGATGGTGTTGTTGTCTTCAGTAGGATGAGACGACTGAGGAGAACACACGCTCGATAACTATTTTTCTTCATGCAACCACGCACGCTTCAAGCCTTCTTTACTTTTACCTTGTCAGAATCTTGTCATTCTGTTTAGCACAAGGCTAGCATATTTTATGTCTTGAAGGATTATTTGCGTTAAGAAATTAAATAAATTTGTTGCTGTCATAAAAAAATAAATAATTTTTTTCGTATTATTTTTAATCTCTGATGAAATGTTAACTGGCAACATTTATTAAAGTTAAATATTGACTTGCATAAAGGAAGCTACATGGTGTCCATTATTATTACCATTATGTCTTTAACATTGGGCATCATCTTATCTTGCAAAAATGCATACCTTGTAGCATTAGCATATAACTTGTTTGCCATTTGTGTACATCTCATGGCCGCCTTCGTTGTTCACAATCCACACATTGTTTTCGACAATGAAATGTAAAGGTTTGACTACAATATTTTCTTTAATTGCCTTGTCGCAACCATTATTAATGAATTAAAGCACCTCCTTTATGGTAGTATTTTCAAAAGCAGCATAAAAAAGCAATTCAAAAACAATAGCTGGCGTACTTCTCATTTATTTTTTTCAAAGATTTATCTTTTGATAATCTCAAATAAATGACTATTGTGTTTTGTGTTGGACATTTACGTAGATTGTTTTTGGTAAAGATTATACCGAAGGAAACACCTGGGTGGGACACTTACTCCTATCCAGAATATATATGATTCCTTAAACAAGAATGAGTAAATGCGGCTCACTTGTTGCCTTTCACAGTTGTCCAGTGAAGGCTATATCTGTACAACATCTCCGGTTTCCAGAGGGGAAGGCACTTCTGACCATATTTTCTCCCATCTTATCATTCGCATTGTATTGTATGTACATTTCATTTTCTTTTCATTACCATTCCGCACCAATACAAATATGACATATTATCTTAGATCTCCGCTCTGTAAGTAACTCAACAATTTCAATGGGTTCTCTTTGATCGGGTATTATAGGCTAATCTCAAATGTGTAACTGATCAACGCATACCAAAATGTCAGCTTGTATTGCAAAGCTATTTAAGAAAATTTCAAAATCTAAATACTGAATTGAATGCCGGTTGACCTTGGTAAATAACATTGGAAATGTAGCAGTGGGTACGGCAAATTAATATTTCTGTTTTCATAGTGCCCCAAATTTATATATTTTTTCACTAATTAACCGTATATTATAAAAGTCATGTGAGTTCCTATAAGACAAGTCCCTACATATTATGATATATTCGTTTTTTGCCTATAAATACTACACTATGTTGCTTTTAAATGCCAAAAGATCAGCTCACATGAACTAATCCAATGATTTATTTTCAAACTCGAAAGGTAACATGCATGTATCAGGGTCAGTGTTGCATTTTTGTGTCCCTGTTAACGAAGAAAACTATTTAATTCCTCATCATTCGGAAATTCAAATCGGTTCGATAGAATGGGATTATAAAAGGTTCATGCCTACGGTCACTAAGAGAAATTAATAAAAAACAAAGCCAGTTTCACCCAGCGAAATGAGCATAAACATAGCAAAGTTTGGCTAGACTCCGCGTAGAAATTTGAATTAAAAATGTTTTCTGTTGATATGATATTAGAGTATTTAAAATACTTGCAATTACTATACTGATTTAAGTAAGCATTTACATAAAGTAGAGATAGTTATTCAATAAGCAGGACATATCCAGTTTCCAAATTAAAATTAAACATGCTAAATATGTTTTCATGCAGTCCCAAAATATGTCCAAAAACAGATTTAAATTTACACGAGAATAATATTCGTGGACTTTCATATATTTGCATTCTTCAATACTTTGAAGTGCGTATGTTACCTGAAAAGCATTTATGATCCGGACTGGCTGGGGTACGTATGGTTACGTATGAACATTACGTTGGTATGGGCACATAATCTGCATATACATAGTGTGTACACAATCATATCATACATTCTTGCACTGCTTATCCTCATCATTCATACTTCAATGTGATGAATAAATCAGAGAGCTTTCCATTGACTTTTGCCGAGGAATGCAGATTACGCTGTTATCCGTACCCATGATCAAATAACGTGAGCAATATTGATCAGTGATAGCATCTCTCATCTTCAATAAATCATACCATGCCCCTTTGACTTCAATATATGTAGGTATATAAACTTCTCCAGCCTTTTCGTGGAGCTTGTATTCTCGTCCGTAGATTACCTATCAATTCCTTAGGCTTTGAAGAGTACCTCTTCTGCTACTACACTAACCTATTTCAGTTTTTAGCAGAGTTTAGCTCATCTTTAGCTCACTAATAATCATGCATTCTCTTTGGCTTACCTGCAAACGTAAAAGAGAAAGCGTTTGAAGATATCTACATCAGAAATTTCTTAACATGTGTGATCAATATCATATACTACCTTCATCATTAAAATCTTGAATGGTATTTATTTTCTCGATTTCTTGAAATTCAAAGGACTAAATGCGAACATATTATATACCTATACACATGTTGTTTATTAGCATGTCTTATGTAATGTGCAATATTTAAGTATGCAACACCTATTGTAAGATTTAGGAAAAAATTAAACGTAATCCCTCCGTTAAAATCATGTATTCATATTCAAAACCATGTATATATGGTTGTATTTAGGTATACACGGTAACTGACATCTGCAAAGTGTGTATGGTCATACCCTACTGGATCCGAAATTGATGTTTTTCATCACTGTCTATGACTCAGCAAAGTTTTGAAAGCTCCTTTGAATCATGAATTAAATAAATATGTCAGTGAGCAACAATTTGAGTGTAATTTTATGTAGGCTTTCATAGAATTCATATTACATGGGAAAAGCTGTAATAGTTGTTTCTTAAACTGCTCGTTTTGAAGACAACAGTTTCTGGCCATCTGCAAACGTGAGTTTTTAATATGACCCATTGCAGTATGTCTGCATTTGCGCTCAAAATGTAATAAATAATAAAAAAAGCTGAATGTGCTTTTTATCCTTTTGCTATAATAATGCTTACGTAAAAATACGACGCATTACCCAGTTTGATGATGAAGTAGAATTTGATGCTTTGACTTACAGTCAGTCAGTATGCAGCAGTGGTAAGTGCTTTTTTCAAGACGAGAGATAGAAATGGATAAGAATGTGTATGTAGAGCCTGTTTTCCTTGTAATGATAGGTCTTGTTCTGAGGTAATGATAGCAATCCTTAATTCAATTAATGATTTAGTACTCTGCGTACACACAGTTATTTACCAAATTATCTAAATCAAGGATTGGCATTACGATTATTGTTATTTTTTCTTCTCTCATACCCTTTTATACACAAACTGTTAATTTGCCTCGATTCTCTGGAATTTAACATTTAAAGCACATGGAGGACAGCGTAGAAGTTGGTTCTCAGGACAGGAGTACGAAAAAAACAAATCAAAAAAGGAGAAAATGTCGGATAACATACCACTTTGGAAATAACTACATTTCATATTTTCATCATCTTTCTAACCCAAACAACAGTCGAAATGCGGCTTTTTCATCTACCCATAAACCACATATACATGAGTTGGATGTAGTGTTAAAAAGTGAAAAAGAAACAAAGGGAAATGTTCAAACATGAACAATTTAAGAATGTGAAATAGGGTATGAAACGACGATTATGATACTGTAGAACTTTTCATTTTCGTCTTGCTGCTGACATGAAAGTCTGAATGTTGACGGTGTTGTAGTTTTGTGTAGAAACTGGTATTAAGCTGCCAATGTTTTGAACACAGTTGTCAGCAGATGAGGCGTAAATTACAGGTAAGCTCACGAAGATAAAAATGTTCTTTGAAGACGCTATGCCATCACACGAACAATCGAATCAACTTTGTGCTTATTTTTCTGTGTTGTAAGAAATATATAGGATATTACACTGGATTCAAGATTCATCACACTGAATAAATAAATATTAACACAAATACTTAATAATGTATTTTAATTTAGTGGAGTATCAATATGTATGTATGACCAATTTTTCTTACAATGAGTTTGCACTTAATTTACTTTAAAAAACTGTACGTCTGAATTGGTGAAATTAGTCTTGATTCTTATATATTTATCAGGGATGGCAAGTGGGTTTTAACGAAAGGGTGGGTCACCCGTTTAAACCCGGGTTTTAATGTACCCAGCCCACCTTAATTTAAGTGGGTTTAAATG
>JAHZNG010000839.1:0-13090 GCA_027744375.1 Orchesellides sinensis
ACCACAGTTTTGCCTTTGTGTTCACAGTCCACACTATGTAAGCTTGTATGGCGAAACAGAAATATGAATATCTATAGCTTCAGGACAAATGAAAATGTATAAATGCAGCAATAATCAAGGTCAATGGTCTTTGTATGGACGTGTGTAATATAAAAGATATAAAAATGCTAAAAAATTTAATTGCTCACTTGTCTCACAGTGAATAATAAACATGTTTATATATCTGAACGCTCTTGTGCACTGTGACAATAATATGATACGTGCACTACGTTGTGAAATACGCTCACTTCATACAGTCCTTAATGATAATATGTATAAGTTATGTATAAATGCAGGCCATGTAATTACAAACAAATGGAACAACCCATTTATATAAGATAAGTATAAATATAAAGCTTCATTCCTATACCTATACACTTAAAATAATTTACACTTTTTCAAATCAAAATCATAAAAAGCAACCAGCAACGTAAATGATCGAAACATCCTGATATTGTCTGTCGTGCATGATTTCTAGATCCGTGCATATGAATGAGTGAACATTTTTTGCTTTTTATCGACATGCATCAAACAAAGTTAATAATTACTCATGCTAGCACTTAAACAATTACTCATAGACTGATGAACAAAGATGCAAACACCGATTTACCATCATGTCGAAGGTACATATGAGTCATATAGGTGCCTACTACGTGCTAAAATGATAAGTATAGATCTAAATTAGAATAGTGTCTTTATTCTCTTATCGTTGAGTGCAAGCATTATCATAGGTATATTATTCAAGTCGAACAGCAGGTCATGATGGCTTGAGACAGGTAGTATTGAAAAGGTATATAATTAAATTACTTACAATCAGATACAATTCTAATATATTCTCAGATTTAATTATTAGCCAATTTAATGTGTTATTAATATGTTATATTTCTTCCGTAAATGTAGTTTTATCTACATACGGGTTAGAAGTAGGCAATTTAGCTAATCATTGGCAAAGTAGCTAGTCATTTCGCTTCCGATGAACGGGTAATAAATAATCCTGGCAAATCCTTGATGGACTTGATTTAATGATGAATGTGGCATGCATTTAAATGTCAAGGGAACTTTTTCCTTACTGGCATGGTTTACTTTGAATAATGATGTAATGTGGACAATGCAAGTTTCCGACTTTATAACGCATATATGGAACAATGTCAGTAGGTGTGAGATTTCACAATTCAAATTTTGTAATTAGTACGAATCACCCGAACCACCTGAATTAAAATTTTAAATGGAGACTATCAATGACTTGTTGTCTCAAAATGAGGGTAAGGAATCCAAAGGGATCGAGAAAAGCAATGACGTACAAGGATTGTTCTACGAACTCCTGGCTTGCCTTGGAGGAGGCGACCATTCAAGTTTGCCACGGGGTTTTAAACAAAAACCAATGAGTGGCTTTTGTGATATTCTTGATGCGTAATACAGCTTCTCAAAACCACAAAAAGCAAAATGAGACTACCATTATATTTATTGTATGATCTTATCAAAATAGGTTTAACGAAACCATCAGAATACGCGAAGCAGGATCTGGCACAGTTTGCGATGTTACTTCAGCAGAATCAACAATTACGTCCAACTCAGACCTTGTCGAATTTTCAGGCTCCGGTGCAACGCTAGAATCCACAGAATCCCTCCCGGATGACTTCCAACGCTCTTTAATCAACTCTGATAAATTGTTCAGTAGCTCAGATTCTGGAAGTAATACAACAACTCGTGAATCTACTCCAGAAGATATAAACACGCAGCTGTCGGTTCAAGACTTTCTTGAAACGGAAAATTGCAAATATGATAATGTTGATTATAAAGATGCTCCTAACGTGATCGAAACAGACTTTAACGGCAATATAACGACATGTAGCGTAGAAAAGTTAATCAAGCAAGTGGACTCAGAGAATGCTTCTAACAAGGATTCACTCCCTCAGCCGTGCATTCAATTCCCTACAACGTATCAACCAGAATTTGTAGACGAAGTAGGTCCTCCTCTCTCATTATTACAGCCGTCAGCTTCGCTGATAACTACTAATGAGCCGCTCCCACAAAGGACTACCACCGAATATACACGGGAATTTTACAACTACTCTGATGAAATACGAGAAATTGAGAGGATTTTAAGAGAAAATATTATTCCTCCACCAAGAGATCGGTTTTTAGGATCACCGTACGCTACAGGAAGTCAAACCAGTCCGATTTTAATTGGAAGTGGTGTTGTTCAGCAATTTTCAGACGGTTTAATGTCTCCCAATTCAGCCCTGGATATGATGTATGATGCTGCAGAATCTGTTGGCAATCCTCATAGCGCTCACTTGTCTACATATCAGTAATCTTCTTTTCATTCATGCATGAAAATCCAAAAGCAAATACCAATGTATATATTTGTAATAGATCATGCACGTCATTTTCAAGCTATCAAAATCAAACCCATCTAAACCAGTACATGAGTTTAAGTCCGGACTCTATCGAACGAACAAACTCTTCCGTATTTATGGACTGCTTGAACCTGGAAAACACAGGTAATAATGAGGCTCACTTTGCAAAGGCATTAGAATCCGTAAATCCCTCATTTGTTTGTGTTGGAGTGGAAGGGATTACTGATATACACGAGCCAGCTGAAGCATTAGCTACAGTTGAGGATGATGTGCCCATATGTGAGTCAACGTGTGTTTTAGTAGAAAAGCCAGAGGAAATTGAGAAAGAAAACATGCCAGGTATGGAATTCAAAGTTGGTTTTTAATTACCCATTCCTGTATTTTATCGCAAATAATAAACCGTTTAGACCAGAATTCTATCATTGCAATTTTAATTACAGATTCCATGTGCCCATCAATTGAGTTGAATTTGGATGAGCAAGAATTTAAGGATGCGCCAGAATTCCGGGAGTCAGAATCTTCAGATAGTAATCTCATGAACAAAAAGCACAAGAAACGTGCTCATGTGGTTTCTTCTGAAGACGAGCATTTATGGTCTTCTGCGTGCCCATCCGAAACAGACGAATTAAATTAAGGGAAACATTTGGAATTAAGTATTATTGTTCGTGATCCTGGCGTAATCATTTAAGAGAAATAAAAAGAAAATACAAGCCACTATAATAATTTTAAAATTTGTTTTATTACTACCAATTTGAACATACATGTAAATAGTTTTACTTTACAAGCATTTAAAACTAGTTTTAAGATAAAGCGTTTTACACTGGTTTAAATTGACGAAGTAAGATGGATTGGAAACTGGATTTACTTTCGAATGAACTAAGACACAATTCATGCATGATGCATGTCCAATAGGGGTTGCAGGTGGTTGGCAACTTTACCTTCATACAGTAGCTTCCTTCATTTATGTTTTTTGTGTATATGTTATACACGAGTCTCTGATGCCACTATCAATTTTCTTTGGAATTGGCAAACAAGCTTGCTGGTCACAAACAGGCCTCATTCAACGCTCAAAATACAATTCACACAATACCTACTAAAGCATCCACAATATTTCCCTACTGCATCCATGAAACAGCTCACAAGTACCCAAAAAGTGGCAAAGTTGTGGAACTCAGAAGGCGCTTTTTCCTCAAGGTCCAACAGAGGTATGCATATGATAGCTTTAAGATGGGATATAGGAATACTTACATGAGCTCATATATTTAAGCTTGTAGAAATTTTTTATGCGATGAGATATACCTTATATCTAATGGGATTGGCGAATGGCGAGATGTTGGCACGACATAGTGACTGAAGTGAAAGTGTCTGGAAGTGAAGTTGGAATGTTATCTTATAGGCATGTACGTTAAGGAATTTACACCAGATACTAGTAGCATTTTCATCTAGTAACTTTTTCTTTTAAGGAAAAATACTTGAAATATTTCCATCCATTTCATTATTCCAGTCAGTCTGTTAAAGGAAGTCAGAGGAGAAGAAAGCTCTTTTGCCGCTTTCAAAGTATACTCGCATTAAACATATAAAACTGGTATAGAGAGTACATTACAAAAGAAAGGATACATAATATGTACGTATCCATTATTAAAGTAAACGATATAGTCTGTCAGTCAGTCACTGTATCTATCGATGTCGAAGGGTTAAACAATTCGGAAAAAAGAGCCTGTATGTGTTGTATATTCAAGGTAATCTGAGGATGTTCAATATTTTACTGAAATACTATTATTATTTTGTCTCTGCAGCTGCACACACAAGATAGCAGCGTAGAGTTGCTCCAGATTTAGGTTGCTTGCCTTCTTACTTTACCTGCCACTCAATCAACATTATCGATATACTTTCTCCGGGAGTCATCTACAACACACTTTTATTCAGGATTAGTGAAGTGAAGTTACCTCAGGCTATGATAATACCAGGTTGGCATAGTTTGCGGAGTATTCCCGTGCTTTCTCCACTCGCTCGCATTTCTCAAATCAATTCTTGTCACAATACACGTACCGTACAAGTACAAGAGACGTCGGCAAGATACATATAAGGAGAAAGTAAGAAGACGAGAGAACAAGGCTTTTCTCTTTTATTCGTGATTGTAGGTGGTAAACTTTGGCTGTATTGCTTTTGGAATATGATTTGCAGGTTGTGTGTAAATTGGCACTATTAGGATTCTAAAAGTACGAATGAAATCCAGGACAAACTACTAAGATCACAATAAGAGTACTACAAGAGGATCATCTGAAGGAGTAATTTTACAACAGAAGCTGTAAAGTACGTGACACCAACAGCGTTCCTTTCTTGTGCCGAACTTTCATTTCTCGTGCACCAGACTTGTATTACATTCGTTAGCACCGTTAGCATTACTTACATAAGAAACTATAAACACTACCAAAAGGTCTTTGTGTGTTGGGTTAACCGTGTGTGTTGCAAACATACTGCTATTCTTGATATGAAATTAGAAAGGTTGATTGCAAAAAATCCCAAGAATTTTCAAAAGCAATATGAATTTATATAAATTTTAATAGGTGAAAGCAAATTGTTATTTGCGTATATTATATTCAACAAGTTATTCGTAACTCTATATAAAGTTCATGGTGCTTGAGCATTGATATTGACTCCCTCGTTAAGGACAAAACAAACAGCAATTACAGGTTCTGTAGGATATTGTTGCAGCCTTGTTTCTAATATAGGAGATGCTGCACTTCTACTTCTGGTTTACATCAATAGAATAATTGAAAACAGGACAAGAAAGTAAAAGAGAACAAGATCATGTGCAACTAACTTAATGTTAGTAAGTAGAGAAAAGTCTGATGACGCTCGAATGTTATATAAAAAGCCTTGCCTGACTCGTTGAAAGGTTGCTGAACAGGCATGCCTGGTGTAAGCCGGCAACGTCCACGTATATTTCTGGACTTGGATTTATGTAAAGAAAGGACTCGCATAGCACATTGAGGGTAAAAGGCACTCGACGACTGGCAACACTTACGTCTGCTTTTACTGGCAACAAGGTCGCTTCGCACGGAGAAAAGGGGATTATTGTGGAAAAGAAGAGGATTGAAGAAGATAACAAAGCCACATTTTCAGAGTTCAATTGGATTCTGCATAGAAGAAAAATGGATTTTCATACTAAAGTTACCCTGATTTTTTATATAAATTCGTACTTCTAACAAACACGAACGGACCACGGACCCATTTACTGGCATACGAAAACACATAAATGTACGGTAAACTTGTGAGTTAAAAGTAACTTATGAAATGTATACTACTTGTAACTCATTACAGCTCTCGAAGTGAAAGCAAGGAAAACTCGTTGACAGGAGGAGGAGGAGGAGGTACATATGTATGTATGTATCTGTGCATTAACAGTCAAAAACGACTACTCTCTTTGTTAGATATTGGGAAGTCAACTCGTGTTGGTTAACACATTGCCACTGAGTTTATTGGGATATAAAAAGTTATCGATTTAGTATAGTCTTGCACAAAAAGAGAAAAGTGGTGGTGAAAGTAATATAATAATTGCTTTCTTTTCCATTTTGGACTTACATAAGAAGAATGAATAATGTCTCTCTCTTGTCAGTACTCTTGACGAGCGCACGGTAGTCACGTCAAAATCATCATCTGAATCTGAAACAACGACGCTTGTTTACTCTCTTGAGAAAACCCAGCATACTTTATACAGACGTTCCTATACTTTTTATTTAAAGCAAACTCTCTTTTTACCATGTGAAAAGTATTTGTAATATATTGCAAGTAACCATTAAGTTCTATAGCAAATATAAAGTGGTGCTGATACAAAAGTGTGCACTCTTAAGAAATAATATGGCAGACGAACATATTGGTAATAATATTGATGGCAACGATAGCCCTAGTGAGAAGAGAGAATGGAAATGCTTCATTTTCAAGCCTGCCGAGCCAGGAAATTACCAAGATATTTTAAACCACATGAGAACAAGCTTTTACCGGGACGAACCCTTAAACAAACTCACAGGTTACTCTGAAGGGAAAGCACAAGACATGGATAAAATGATTATGGAGCATTTTCAAGATGGGCTTAGTCACATCGTCTTGGAAAAAGGAACTAATCAGGTTGGTTCGTATTGAAATATTGAATCATTAGTATTCATCTTTTTACAGGTATTTATTGGAACCGATTGCATGTCTCATACGTTTCATTACATTTTGTAACTCGAACATTTGAAAGCACAGGAAATAAATTTGGTGCAGATAGTTGAATTACGTATAAAAACCAATTCCTTTCCACCAATGCTCACGTCTCAAAGCAAATTAGGTACAAAACAGTGAACTGATATTCTATCATTATGATTTCTGTTGAATAATTTTAAGAGAACGTGAGAAAATATACTATGTACATATTTCACGCATTTTCAATAAGTTAAAGTGTTAAAAAGTATACACTCCGACCTTCTTGGAATTAATTTTCTTCGAAAAATGCTAGAAGCAGGTCTCACTAACTTTTTGTGACCTGAATTTATGACATGGCAGGATGCACGGTAATGACATATCTTGATAGAAACTTTGAAGAACGTTTGAAGTGGATCTTATTATCAGGAATTCGCAAGACACACAGGTTCAGTACAGAACACAGAAGTGTACCTACATATTTACCTATAAGGTTCAACTATAAATATATTGCACATGCCTATGCATTTTACGTACGAAGAAACAAATATACATGCCTACTTCTAAAAATCATTCCTTTTAGATCATTTTCATCATTTACACTAGATCATTAGAACAAAGACTTTCATGTAAACATAAATAAATAGTTCATAGTTCATAATTTAATAGTTCATCTCAAATAGTGCTGAATGTTTTTGCTTAAATTCAAAACTGCCAGGGGACATTAGCACAATAGGTATACTTGATTTTGTAAATTGTAATGGCACAGATACAGACGTGAAATTATTTATTTAGGGTAATACATGCGTAGTTGTAGACAGATTTTCAAAAGGACAGCACATATAGAGAACGTACAACTCCTGTTCGTTGCGTTTTTTTGTAAGTTGGAACAGTGCAAACCCAACAACAAGTAGAATCTGAGTCGCAGTATTTCTATCGATGGCTTCTTCATTCTCTCAGAAAGTGCATTTGATCACACAAGAGTAAAAGGTCCAAAATTTGCAGCCTTTATATACTTAGTAGATAAGTCTACTAACCAAATTTATAAAGTAAAATTGAAATGGAAATGCTGTATACATAATTCATGCTTTAACTTTTATTCTGCCATGTCCACAGATAGCTGGAGCTAGAATAATTGCAATTCATCGAAGAGATGAGAGTACAGACAGCCCGCGGATAATGGAGTCAGCAGAAATGCAGAAAATCTGGCCGTTCCTCCATCAACTAGATGAGAGCAGTAATGTATTTAAGGTTTATCCAGAGTTGGATTGCTACGCGGACCTGTTTATGGCATCAGTAGATCAACGATATAGGGGTCAAGGTCTTGCTACAGAAATGTATCAGAGTGCTATTCCTTTCTTAAAGTCTCGTGGATTCAAATTAGTCAAAAGTTGTTTCACCAGTCCTTTCACACAAAGAATCGGGAAAAATCTCGGATTCCGGGAGCTTACACGGCGGAACTTTCGTGACTATCGAGATGAGAATGGGGAAGTCGTGTTTCCAGATGCGGGTGAGAACGATGAAGCTATAGTGGGAGCTTTAGAACTTTGATTTGGTTCCACCCGTATTGCAAATAGAGTGAAAATGTAATTTAGAAAAGTTCAGTATTAGATAAACAAATCAGAATTCATGAAAACTCATGCATATATTGTATTATGTTTTTTCCTTGAATTGTCGTGAATTCGTTTAGTAACTCCATACATTTTAATACATACTATTACAACTTTAAATCCTGTCTGTCAAAAGGAAAGTTTGGTGGAAAATCAGGAAATGGAATACCTGCTTCAACAAATATTTAACGTATAACAAGTTCAAAGAATAAAGTATAACGCGTCCATGCTTTATCAGAGCGCTTAGCTACTTTCCTTTTCCTACTGTGTCATATTTTTGTCTCATATGTATTTCAGGTACGATACGATAACGGAAATGTTGGAGTAATAAAAGAACCAAAGTAGAAAAATGTTTTTAGTTCTTTAAAATATATGTCAGACATATATATAACTGTTCGTTACACGTAGCTTACTGATGTTTAAATTTAAATAAACCTTGTATTTTCTCTCAAAATTGTTCTATTTGGAAGGTATACCTACAACTTTTTGGTTGTTTCAAAGCATTATTTTGATATTTGGTAATGACTTCCCATGACACTACCTATAAAAAATACCAACACTGAAATCTCTCTCATACGATTATCTTCGGAAGCAATTTATCTTGGATGCGCAGATGACATGTATACTAGAAAAATCATGTATCTATGTAATCTCTTTTCCACCTAGGATTTACCTGATGAAAGAACATCGTGTAATTTCTCACAGGAGACATAAAACATGCTCCAAAAGATCTTATTACAATCATTGAAGCCAAACCAAGCAAAGCTTGCAAGGAAACTGAGGGAGGACATAGATAATATAAAATTATCTCGGGAGTAACAGCTACAAACGACTTGACTCTCAACCCCGAAGATCACAGCAGGTGGTTTTAATTCTTTCGGTTGTATAGTTTCGTGACATGGTTCTCCACATTTTCATAATACACTGACAAAAGGGATAAAAGCTAAAATAGATAATAAATGTATAATGTTTCTGCATGTCCTGTCTTTAGCTCCTTTCTATACATACATACTCCTGATGCTGACTGTTGTCAGTTTTCATATTACATCTCGGCATCTGTGACAGTTCAACAAAGCATCTAATGTGACACGGAAAAGGAAGTTATGGAATATTCTTCAGTACAAGTTAGATTGGATGGTGGTACGAGATCAAAGCATGGAATACCCTTTGGAATATGTATTTGGTATGAGGCACTCTTCTAAACTCAACCGAGATATAAAATCAAACAAAGCATCATGAAATCCAAAAACCTTTTATTTTGTTTGACACAATCCCTTCTGTTGTATTTACCTTTCTCTATGCTTTCTACAACCTAGTTTGTAAAATAAATAAAATGACAATACTTTAGCAATTCATCCTTTTTAAATGTGCTTGAGCCTCTCTTAATACCACTGGAAGATCTAAGTACACAACACACAAGAAATCTCGAAGTATTCGTAGTAAACTGAAAACCCCTCAGCTTACAAACTGCAAACAAAACTTGATTACGTTTACTTGCACAACGTATTTTTGTATGTACTTCTATACGTGCTAAAAGAAGAAAAACAGGCTTATATCCTAAAATTTCCTTCAAATACTAGAAAAAATAGACATGAATGTAAAAAGATGGTTGTTTGTTTGAGAGAAAAGGAGAATCCTATGTATTATGTATGTACTCAAATGTACATTTATGTTATATAAATATTGCCAAATAGCAAGCAGTTACGACTTTTAATGCAGGCCACGTAACATGTTATGTGTTTTCAAAGCCTATATACTTGTTTTTGATGTGCGTGGCTGTAGGGAAAGCAAAGTTTGTTGTGGTTTATATTCCAAACTCAAAGATGCTTCTTCTACCAGATGCACATGCTATGTACATATATGTAACACAGAAGAATCACAGCAGTATAGCAGCGTGCATTCGTATTCGCATTTATATGGTAGTAAAAAGAATTTATATCCATTCAACTAACTGACTGTCCAATAATGGTTTTCCCTTTTTGTTTCTTTCGTAATATCAGTAGGGGAAAAGAGAAACTTATACGATTTCTAGTAGCTTAGAGAAACAGGATGAATAGCTTAAAAGTGTACCCTGTAATATTTGTCTAAGTAAAATTAAACCAAAATAAGGAAGTGAAAACCTATTGAGTGGAATTCCTTTCTTTAACACATGCAAAACTCAAAAGTATGTATTTGATGATAAAATGATATGTAAATTCAATTATTACTATAATGCCAATAATGGCGATAAATAACATGTACGTAATGTTATACAATTATATTTTGTAAAATCTAATGTCTTTCAACTGATTGATAAAGTATCAAATTTGAAAAAGGCAGTGGAACAAGGCTATTTCGACGAACTAAAGAACATAAAAAATGGAAAGAAATATACAAGCTCTCGTGAGTGACTTTAGCTCATGCAATTTTAACAAGCACGCCTAATGCAAAGTATCAGATAGTCAAGAATACGCAATTTATACTGCAATACGAAAAGATAATGAGAACGTTCCACACTTTCACTCTCCTTATTCTCCCAGTCTCTTTTGGCTGTGCTGTGTCTAATTCTACAGAAGTAAAGCCTTTATTAACGGAGCTGGATATAAGGCTGCTCGTATTACACCAAATTATATGGTATAGATTGATAGTATGAATGTAAAAGCAGACACCCAGTTTGTGTGTTTCCCAGCTTTTTACTTTTTACCTCAGGAAGAAATGATAGGAATGGGGAGAACATGAGCGTCTATCTGTGTTATGAGCTTAGCTCGATACCAATGCTATATACTACTTTAGTTGGGTACATACATTTTATGCATACCAGTTATAATATCAAATTTGAGTTTACGGTGGTTGATATGCACGTATACGTCTCCTATATATTTTGTGCACTGAGCGGAGAAAGAGGCAAGGAACGGGAAGTGAGATGAACTTTCCCCATCAGTCTAAAACCCGAAAACGGGTGTAGAGAAATAAAGCGGCCGAGTGAAGGAAAACGGTGTAACTAAGCGGGAGGAGGGTTTTCATTTGAAATTACTGGACTTGTTTTCGATTTAGTATCTTCTCGGAAGAGAAAGTGGAAAGGAGAAAGTACCAAGTAACAAAGAAATTTTGCTCCAGTTAAATTTCTGATTTTGAGTACCACACATACAAAGTTTTTTTTGCGAGTGATACTCTAAATATCACTTTCTCTTTGCTGTTATCTGTTGGCGTCTCAATCTACAAAAGCTGAGGGGACGGAGAAAGAAGAAATAATAGCACACTAATCAGATAGGCAAGCGGATATTAGCATTGAGAAAATATACGTACCTACTTATAAATTTGATAGAATCGCCTGACTCAAGTGAGTGTTACTGGCGGAGTGAGTGAGTGAATGAGAGGTAGTTGAAGGAGGAAGGAGGGAGAAAAGAAATTTATTGATAGCAAAAGTATGCATATAAAACGTACATTTCTTGTTCATATTATTACCTAGATGTTTTTATATGTACTCACTCACGTACAATCGTGTGTAACTAGTGTGTACAACAAATAGTTTCTCACTTCTTGTCGACTCACGAAAGGAAAAGGCTGCATTCTTCGCATACATATTGTAAGTAATTACAATTCCTTCCGGAAGTTGGGAGCCTAACCTGCCTAAAAGTAACAAGGAACAGGTGAGTCCTCCTCTCCTATTAGGAATGCCATGCTTGCACAACACCTGCTCAAATTTTAACACAATGTAATACTTGAAGAGCCCAAAATATATGTATGGAAGTACATTTTTTCATGTAATTTTCTTTTATGAGAGGAAGTACATTTTTCGAAGATTTGCAAGATTTTGAATACCTAAAGCAATATTAACAGGCTGTTTTATAACGTCTGATTGTTATGTCGGACACTGTATTGGAACCAGGCATGTATGTACCTATGCACTTAATTGAATTTTGTTGTGTTTTTTCTGAAAAGAGGTTTTTACAGACATAAAAGGAGTATTTCACCTTTATATAGATACTGTTTTATTTTTAACTTGTTAAGTGACAAGCATCTTGCATTTACTTCTCTTGTGAGATGATAAACTTTCTTTGCAGACCCATATTTACTTATGGCATCGTACGTGGAAGGAGATTGGAAAAACTTCCGATTTCGGATGGCAGAACCAGCCTTCTACCCGTGCATCTTGGAGCATTTGCGAACTAGCGTGTATCTAGACGAGCCTTTGAATAGAATTGCAGGAAACTCAGAAGTGAAAGCGAATGAGCTAGATAATCTTGCAATACAGTACATGGAAGAAAATCTTAGCTTCTTTGCAATAGAAACAAGTTCTAACAAGGTATATAATCAAACATTTTTTCTATTGAATTATTTGCATGCTTCCTTTCTATCATATCTTTGAATAGGAAACCCTTAAAAGCATTATTTCCTCTAATAATAATGTTGTGAGCGTTACTGTTGTGCCTGTAACAAAAGTAATATCATTATGGAAGCATATAAATTGCTTTTGTTTGCTTTCCTTTTTTGCTTTAGGCGATTTTAAAAATCAAACTGACTTAGCAGAAAGGAATGATATTCTTATTCTTTGGTAAACTGAAGCAAATATTTCCTGTTACAAAAAATAAGTATCCTCTATTAAATTTCTCAGCGTCAGTTTGTATTGGTTCGGTTACTAATGTTGAGGTTCGCCCTTTTTTGACCGTTTCCTGTCTGATAAGATGAAAAAACTAAGCTTTTCATTGTGTTGCCAATTCCATTTCAATGTCAATCGTATCAAGATAAGATAATTCTCTTTTCAAGCCAGGAAAAGGTAATCGCATCATCGCATAGTTTGCGTACAAGCTCACATTTTATACCTACAATTTACTTTTGTACATAATCACATAGTTGCACAATTTGGTGCATATTTGAGCTTCGATTCCGTTAGCCGACGAGATCAACGATAAACGCATA